>VZSZ01000993.1:404088-431671 GCA_013398815.1 Ibidorhyncha struthersii
AAACTTGCTGATGGTACACTCTATCCCTTCGTCCAGATCATCGATGAATATATTGAACAGGACTGGACCCAGTACTGACCCTTGAGGGACACCACTTGTTACTGACCTCCAACTAGACTCTGCACCACTAACCACAACCCTCTGAGCTCTATCTGCTAGCCAGTTCTCAATCCACCCCACTGTCCATCCATCTATCCCACACTTCCTAAGCTTGCCAGTGAGGATGACGTGGGAGACAGTGTCGAAAGCCTTGCCAAAGTCAAGGTAGACAACATCCACTGCCCTCCCCTCATCCACCCATCTAGTGACCTCATCATAGAATGCTATCAGATTAGTCAGACACGACGTCCCCTTAGTGAATCCATGTTGACTACTTCTGATAACCTTCTTTTCATCCAGGTGCTTTGAGATGACCTCCACATCTAGCACAGGCCAACACACCTCTAGCTGGATGCGAAGTGATAAAAGTGCATTTTAAAAGTGCAAAGTATCCTGACTGCCACAGAGGCAGAGAGACACACACGTGCGCACCCCCCACCTCTGCAGGCAGGATGGACCACTCTGGGCTTCAGATAATTGCTTGGTGTTTCAGAGGCTGTGTCCACAGAAACTCAGAAGTGGCCATCTCAGGCTGATATTTCAGTAAGCTGGGAAGGTTACTTGCCAAAACTTCTGTCCTGTAAGATTTTTTTTTAAAATCTTAGTTTTTCTCTTTCTTAAAAAAAAAAAAAAAAGAAAAAATCTGCATTTAATTGTGTGATAGTTTCTGCCATTCTAGCACTAGTTAATTTGAAAGGTTTTCATCTATTTGAGATTTTTCACTTTCCTCCAAATTGCTTTCTTGAGCCCTTTTCTATACAGGCTATTTATAGGACAGCACCCGTGCTAAAGTGAAGGGACCTTTTCAGCATTTCAGAATTCTCTAGCACTTGGTTTGAAGTGGAAAGCTAGAAGGTTATCTTTGTAAGTGCCATGATTATACTCAAATGAAGTGCAGTTTTATTTCCAAAGCCATTCATTCACCTTCATGTGTAAAGACACTCGGCTACGGCAGGCAGCGAGAACAAAGGCAACCATATCAACCCAGCTAGACTAACATTACACATCAGAAAGATATAAGTATCTAGCTACCATTAGGCTCAAACACCACATCATCTCTGTGCAGAAAGGAGGATGAATTCCGGCTCTCAGCAAAACAAGCCGGAGTGCCTTTCGCCCTTGGGAGTCAGCTGGGCTGGCAGCACATTGCAGCATCCCCACCTTGCTCCTCCTTCTGCATCATCCAAGATCCACCAGGTATTTTTTAAATACTAACCATGTGCTGATAGCAAGGGCAGATAACTTACATGCATAGAAGAAACAAGCTGTAGCTGATTGAACTTACCTCCATTACTGTCTTCTTCAGAAGCCAAATTCAAGGGTGGCTAATTCTCTTCACAGCAGAGATCCCTTCTGCACTGGAATAAATAAGGAAATTTGCTCAGTTGCCCTTTGTAAGGGAGAACAGAAAAAGCCATATTTTCACAAAGAGGCATTTTTTTAGCGGCAGAAAACAGGCCTACCTCTCTCTCACAAAAGCTGGCTTACTAAAATAAGAAGTGGTCAGCCAGGACAGATTAGGAAAGATGAGAACAGAATAAAGCTCATAAATTAGGTGTGCATGCAACCCACATGTACAACGTAATGACTGTTAATAAGTCATTATGATATTGATGCACACACAAATATACAAACACAGTTTTTTATACATACACCTATGAGGAGAGAGAGCACCACACAAAGGAAAAGTCAGGTTCCACCTTGATGCCTCTTGTCCAACTCATAGACATAACCTACCCCAAGATGGCACTGTAGGGCAGGGTGTCCTCTACCAGCACCTGCAACCACTCAAAACTATGACTGAAGTCAATGCAGGGATCCCTGTAAGCATTTTCTTAAACTTTCTTTTTTTTTCTTTTCTTTTTTTGTCTGTCTGACTTGCTCTTCCTGGGCACTTTCTATTTCTCAGCAGCGCTTACTGCATCTCCACATTAAGTCACTCGGTGATTCAAGTTGGGACTTTGGTGCCCTGGGATCTGTCAGGACACTCTTATGACAGCAGCAAGGTTGACAGCAATTCTCGTACCCTCAGATCTAAGTGCCAACATGAGGGCACACAGGCTGTAGAGTCTGCACTGACAAACGCACCCTGCCAGTACACTTAGGCTGTGATGGACCAATTCATGTTATAGCCTGCAGAAAAATCTGCAGAAACCTCAAGAAAAAACAAGCTAAGCAAACACGAGACCCATGGGCATGCTAACTGTCATTGTCCAGGCGAGACAATACCAGTATGAGAAACAATCCCCAGGTGATGTCTCGAATAGCCTTGTCCCTGGGTCAGCAACATTCATTTGGGCCATACTGCAAGCGGTCAGAGCTGGTCCCGTCTCCTGCAATCCTTCAAGACATGCTTTGAGACATGCTTTATTAATGCACAGCTGAATTATTTTTTTTTTCAGACCACACACTGGTCTGAAAACAATAAAAATGTAGCAGCAACTTGGCAACTCATGAGCTAAAATGGGAAAGACCCAGAGTGCGAAGATGACACGCATTAATGAAACAAGGCAAATCTCAGATCTGGAAAATGTTACTTCTAGAGCAAACTGTGATTTGCGTTTGACTCTAATCCATTGCAGTTATAAGCTTGAGTGTGCAGGGCTTCCTGTCAAGAAATGCCATTCCCTACACTGAGGATAGGTGAGGAAAAAGTTAAATTAAATTGAAAAAATGCAGTTTCCACACAAGTCAGCTCTTTTCAGTCCAAGCCATTTGACAGAAATGGGTCTTTCAGAAAGTTATAGCATTGAGACCGCATAAGCCCTGCAGATGAGGCAGCTCCTACCCCTTTGCGCAGGGCCGTCTGCATGAAGGTATAGGAATGACTGTGCAAGGCACAAGCATGCAGTGTGGCTGCTGCTGCTGCTTTCCTGCACTGTACTGGTGTCTCTTTGCACCAGACTGTAGTGATGGTTGTTGACTTGCATCAGTCCAGATGGAAGACAGTGATGGTCCAGTCAACAGTGCTCAGGTAATACTCACTATAATGAAAATGCAAAGGAAATAATTTTCACGATGTGTTTCATTACCAAATGTAATGCAAAGGCTGAGAAGAAAACGTTTTTCTATGAAAAAAATAAATCTAAATACACCAGTTATCAGAGTATTATGTTATATGGTGTAGATGGACAAGGAGACTCTCTGATCCGATCACTGCCTGTGTCAGGAAAAAGAATAGTGTGCGATAACCACACACTGCCACTGGAGTGGTAAGACAGAGCAGAGGAATATCCTATTTCACTGCAATATGCTGTTATAAGCTACAGAAGCGGGAGCGCTGAGGAGGCCTGCTAAGAAGCCGTGTGGTCTCCCTGCTCAGGTCCTGGGTTTGTTTCCACACGGCTGCTAACCATTAGTTCCTTTTACTGGATGATTGTGAAATTAGCTGGTGGTTTTGTTTGAAACTTTAATTTTGTGCACACCTACCATTTCCTTTGGTAGTGCTACTGCTCAGTGAGCCTGTCATCTTCATTAAACAGACCTGTTTCTCTGTTGTAAGAGAGAGAGAGACATAGAAGCCTCACATTTTTCCCTTTCCAGGGGCCTCCACAAAAGATATGCTCTGTATACATCCCATGGAAACGCCTGTAAGAATTGCATGCATCTTGGTGGATGGCAATTGCTGTGGGCTGTGCTTCACCAGCACCAGCCCAGCTATCCTGAGCAACCACAAACCCTCTTGACTGGCCAGCTGGCACAGGTGGGGTGTGTTGGTAAATCTCGTCGAGCAGACTGCAAAGCACATTCATGCAGGAAGCTCTATGTCTATCCTTACACAGTTTCACTGAAGCTAAGCTTGCAGCTTGACTGGCTGCTCCTTCCTACAAAAACCCAAGAAAAGTTATAGCCTATCGGTATGCCCATGACCAGAATTGCTTTTGGCTAGACACAAACTGCTCTGTCTGTGCCTCAGAGGAGGGATGGACTGGCCATGAAACACATGTCCTCACTGGCACCTAGCTGACACTGGCCACATCTAACTGACCTTTTTGGCTCTGGAAGACCAAACTGAACTATAATTTCATCTCAGTTGTAGACTGTGGGTCTCTGAAGTTATGAAGGAGATGCCACCCTGCATGTTTGGTGTCCTGTTGGTGAATTTCTGAATCGGATACAGCTGAAGATATTCTGTACCTTAAAATATTACTCCTACGATTCTGCTCACTCCAGAATACTAGCATGAGACTGACTGCTCACCAAACTGGCCAGTTCCTTTCCTCTCAACATACAACCCTAAGAAACCTTTGTAAGGTTTCTTTGTAAGGTTTCTTAAACGCAGTGAGAAACAAGTCTACACTCATAGCTGGCCAGCTCCAAGAACTACTGCACTTTTTACTCTGTCCCGAGCTGCCTTTAAAGGTCTCTGCCTCATCTTGGAGAGGCTGACAGTGGCTGTTCCCCATAAAATACAGCAGTTGCCAGGTTTCCTGATTTCCAGTTTTGCAGTCTCCTGCACTTGCTGCAAAAAAAAAAATTAAAATGGCTGCATGAGAAAAACACAACCCCCTAGCCATCCAAAGTTCCCAACTGCGCAATTAAGATAGTTCGCTGTAAGCCAGGCTTTGACTGCTTATGAAGAAGAGGAAATGAGTAGCGAGCAACCCAAAGAGCACTAGTGTAAAGCTAAAGGCCTTCAGATAAAGAAAAAACTGTTCGTATTCCAACCCAAGTACAAACAACAATTTCTAAGTCGGCAATGAAAATGGAGCTTGTTCTTTAATTTACCTGTTCTTTAGACAGAAACAGCATCGGGGTTCATCTTTAAGTAGGCGATAGCATCCTGAGCTCTTTGTGTAGTTCTCCTTTCGAGGAGTGTGCTGCTGCTCAGCTGGAGTTAGATGAAGTCCCCAACATCGCCCCTCTTAAAAG
Source organism: Ibidorhyncha struthersii (assembly GCA_013398815.1). Lineage (NCBI taxonomy): Eukaryota > Metazoa > Chordata > Aves > Charadriiformes > Charadriidae > Ibidorhyncha > Ibidorhyncha struthersii. The sequence continues at coordinate 409,060 of VZSZ01000993.1, forward strand.
GAGGTGGCCAGTCCCTTTTGTGGTTGCAAGCTGTGATAAGTTGCTCAGAACAAGACTTGTTAGCTTAACTCGCTTTGGCCATCCAGTTTTTGAAACCTTTAAACACACATAAAAGTGTCAGAAACCAGACACAGCACAACATAGAAGATAACTTACACTCAGGTCTGGGCTGATAAGCCTCTTACTTCCTCACTGCATCCGACACTCTTCACAACTACAAAGACAGAGAGTTTTTCCACACACCTCCTTTCTCTCTTCTGGGCAATGTCTTTTTCTGACTCTTTTTGCTCTGGATGATTAAGTCTTGTTATCTGAGATGATATTTTATAGCCGTCTGGGAGAACAACAAGAAACACATTGGACCCAACCTTTGAAATTTCATTTGCACTTGAGCATCCTAATTCTAGATCTGAGACCAAACTGATTCCATTCTGGCCATTAAGTATGAGCAAACACATATTTTAGGCATTTGTGAAAGCTGAACTGCAAAGCTGCTGTGATGTACTTTCCACTAAAAAAGAAGAACAGCAGAATTCATGATGCTGTAATGCAAATGAATGTGGTTTTGCACTGTATGACCATGTCTCCTCTGAAACAGATTTTGATTCCTTGAAAATGACAAGTGCTGCCTGCTGTTGCCTGACTTAGCAAGAGCAGCACTTATTGCACCTACAGGATAAAAGATGGAGAAATCTCACCCACTTTTACCAAAAAAGAAAAACCAATCCCCCCAAAAAACTACTCATCTTTGCCATAAGGGTTATAATTTTTTGCTTATACACTTTCTTTTAGTTACTCAGAGTTTAGTTTAGGTTCTTCCAGCAACTATTCATTTGCTAGCTGGAACAGTTGATAAGATTGTTGTCTCTAGGTGGGGCAAACAATATACATCCAGCCCATTTTAGTGGTTAATTAAAAAAAAAAAAAAAANCTTCTCCTTCCCGTTGAAAACCACAGAGCAGTGCAGCCGCCTGGGTCCCTGGAATTCAGCATTTAGCAATCAGCAGTGCTGGGTGATAAAGGCACTGGGAGCACAAAGGACTCACTGAAATAATTCCTGTTGAACGTATTCATGTAGAGCACCTGGTGGGAGAAATTACAAAAGCAGTCATCAAATACAGGGGGCAAACAAGCTCTAATTTCTCAGCCAATAACCTCTCTGCAGGTGTGGGAGTGAGTCATTCATTTCTTGCCCTCATTAAATACGTTCTAGATAAAAGTTGTCTTGATTTAAACCAAACAAAAGGCCAACGTGCAAAAGAATGACTTATATACACAGCAACAATTACATGCTCACCTACAAATTATGAACCCACACATATCACAACCAAATTGCCAGCTTAGCAGACATGCGGTTGATGTGTGCAGAAATGCTGATGTTTTGTTTAGCTCTGCTGCACCAAATGATATAAAGTGGGAAGTTCATCGAGCCGCAAGGAATGAACCTAGTGCTGGGAGTGAAGGCACCACAAAGTATTAGTTTTTAAGCTAGGTCTGAAATATTTCTGCGGCGAGAGGATTAAGGAAGCAACCCCATTTCAGCTGCAACATGACACAGAATAATTCATTTGAAGGTCACACATAATTGTAGGGTATTTATTTTCTGCTAATATTTAGTTGCACTCTTAGATTTCTTTTCATGACTCCAGATTCATTACAGTCCATTACTGAGACTTGTAGCTAGCCCACAGCTCTGAGAAGGCAGAGGTTGAAAAGTGCTTGAAACCTCCCAATTCCATAACGTGTTTCCCAAACAATATGAATCATGTTGCCTTCATTTCCTCTGCCGTGTGCTTTTCTTATGAGGTTTACCCAAACTTTGTTTGGGTTCTGCTTTTTTTTTTTTTTTTGCTTCAAGTCTCATTTTTAGATGAGACATGAAGAAAAAATTGTGTTAAGAAATTGCAAGATTTTTCTTCTCCAAGTCCTGTGGTGCAAATGCTGGTGCTACTTTTTCTGCAGAAAGTGCAGAATGTCTCCAGAAAGACCAAATTACCTCCAAAACCAGGTGGCAATTTGAAAAATTTCACTTAGAGCTTTTATTTTTCTGTACTTACTGCCGCAGGAAAGGGTTGCCGCGTGTAAGGTAAAAGAGCAGTCTACGAGTCAGAAGAGGGGCTCTCAGCACCAGCAAGTGAGTTTCACACTTCAGCCAGACATCTTCCAGAGAGACACTATTTGCACTCATCAGTATGAAGTGTCCATATGACATACACAGATGAGCCCCTGCTTAAGGTTTTATTCTTCTGCCAGTTTTGTGGCTTGGAGATAAAATTGTTACATATGAGAATGTAACATTGTCATCAAATGTCAATTAAATATTTTTCAGTAAATTATGTCACTTCCTGTAACTGCAAACATCTGTTTGATGCTAGTCCCAACCAAGCCACAGCTGGCCAGGACGTGAGAAGACCAGCACCTTGGGGTCCTTTGCTGTGTCCCATCTTTGTCCACTATCTCCTGAAGACAGCAGTGGATGAATGCCCCCATATGCCTGCTGTTCACTCTTTGCAAGCGCAATTACCTTTCCAAAAGGTGTACATTGCATGATATCTCCCAGAGCAGAGGAAAAGCTTCAGACTCTATCAAGAAAATCCTAATGATGGAAAAGCCTTGAAAGCTCTTTTCAAGAAAAGTGTGTCCTGGCTACTATATGACTCACATAGAAGGCACTAGTTTAGTGCTTCATTTACCTCACTCCTCTCACCAATAAGCATTTGTTTGCCAACTTGCAGTTGTGATTCAAACACCTGAACTGGCTAAAACTGGCACATGCCCTTTAAATAGTTTAACAGCTGCATGCGTGCGAGTAGCTGTATCTTTCAGAAGCATCTGAGTGCTGAACTACTGATCTCCAGTATGCAAATTGAGCAGAAACTGGGGGAAGAAGCCCTATTTCTATGACAGCCTCTCCTACAACTTTCCGCTTCCCCATCTCCCCTCCAGCTCAAGGCAAATTTGGAAACTTGGAGGTAGCCACCACAAGCCCATAAAAGCTCTCAGCTCCTTCACACCAGGCAAAGTCCAGTCCAAAATCAACCCTGGCTTCAGAGACAAACTGTTCCCCACCCTACATTGACTACTGACTGGAAACAGCTGAGGATTCAAGTCGGTACACTCTCTCACCTTCACTTGTCTATATAAAGAAACACAAAGTATGTTCTGAAATAAGGAAAAAAAAAAGACAAAAAGAAGGATGTGGGCATGCCCTCCAGTAAGAGTAGTACTAGGGCACGGTTTATAAGCAAACGCTCTCATTCTCTATAGAACAACTTGGACTGAAGCAATGCTGCTGATCTGCTTGCTGGGGTTCAGGTAAAATAACCCATATTTTAACTAATAACTTACTTTTTCAAAAATTTAGTAGCAGCATTGATTGTAGAGCACTGTTTTTAAGTTAGTTGGATGATTATTTCTTATAAAGATCAAACAGTCAGATCAAAGATGTATTGTTGCTTAGCTTCGAGCAGAAAGAAAGATTTCTGCTTTAGTGATAAGCATAAATATATTCTGTTGCTATCAAAATGCTCAGAATAAAATGATAAGAAATCATCCAACTACAGATGAAATATATGGCAGATGTGGGACTTGCTGCTCTTCATTGCACTAAGCGATCTTACTCTTCTGTGCACCCACAAGAGAATAATTTATATCTAACACGAATAATGTTCTAGAAAATAGATATAAACAAAGTCTGCTTCATAGCAGTAACATTACTTGATTTGTGTTGATTAGGAGGGGAATTATGGTAAAAACTGTAAAAAGCCTTGCTGAGCAGTGACCTGAATTTTCCCCATTCCTCTTTTGCAGTATAGCTAGATTAAGAATGATTGGTTTGCTCTGTTCTGTCATCTGATTATCATTTCCTTACTATTAAAGCTACACCTATACTTACAGTAAGTTATACATTGTATGATGAGGATGCTCCTGCTAATGAAGCTTTCATGGATAAGAATATCCTTAATCTGTCATCCCCAATCCGTGCTAACATACAGACTCATGTGAACCCACACGAGCCAGACGAACTCAGATCTGAGCTACAATGAGGAAACCATTCATGCATCCTGTTGTGCTGCAAAAAACCTAGTGAAGCGAATACTGTATAACCTTGCTGTGCCATTTCCTAGGTCAGTAGACCTTTGCTGCTAGCTTAACCACAAGCTCCTGCTATCAGTAAACCCAATGAACATTTAACTACTCCATAGGAAGTGGAAAATCCTCACTCAGTAGGAGAAATTAAGAACAAATGGAGCAGTGATCACACACAGTCTGGACCAGCTAAGACACACTCCCTCGAGTAGTATTAATTACAGGTTCTTTTGGCTTCTAGAACTTGTCTGAAACAATTCTAGAGCTGCAGGAGATTCTTTTGGGAAATTTGTGGAGGACGGAGGAATTTTTTTCAGAAGACTGGAAAAGAGCAAACCTGGTGCCTGTCTCTTAAGAGGCTGGAAAAGGAGAAGTTGGGAAATAGTATATCACTAAGTCTGGTATTTGGAAAAATATTGGAATCACCCACCAAAGAATCTGTTTGCAAGCACCCAGAAGACAACTCAGCGGTAAGTAACAATCTGCACAGATTCATCTGAGAATGACTGAAATAGAAGTAATTTGACTTTCTTCTGTGACACACTGACAGCACTGGGGGACAGGGTGTAGGAGGGGTAAACAGGCTTCAGACACTATCTCTAAAGAAATTCTCATAAGCAAACAAAGGAAACATGATCTGTATGAAACTTCTAAATGATTAGTGAGTACCCACTAAGATACTAATCAGTCTCTATCATACAGGAAAGATGTATTTGTTACAGTTCAGTATCTTTCAGATTCAGTATCATCAGTATTTTTATTAATAATTTGGACAATGCAGTAAAGATGATGCTTATGAAATGACTGCAAGGTTATTTGTCAATTAAAATGAATTAAAATAATTTTGGGCAAACATATTACTCAGTGTGAACTATTTGCAAACAATAGCAGCTTTCCAGTATCTGAAGGGCACCTACAAGAAAGCTGGAGGGGCTTTTTACAAGGGCATGTAGTGATAGGATAAGGGGTAATGGCTTCAGACTGGAAGAGGGGATATTTAGATTAGATATCAGGAAGAAATTTTTCACTATGAGGGTAGTGAGGCACTAGCCCAGGTTGCCCAGAGAAGTTGTGGATGCCCCATCCCTGGAAGTGTCCAAGGCCAGGTTGGATGGGGCTTTGAGCAACCTGGGCTGGTGGGAGGTGTCCCTGCCCATAGCAGGAGGGCTGGAACTAGATGATCTTTCAGGTCCCTTCCAGCCTAAACCATTCTACGATTCTATGAATTCCCTTGGATTACTCAAGATGTGAAATTTAAATTTGAAGGGAGGAAAAATGACAACAAATATCAAGTTTTTGAGAAATAAACCATCCATTTGAATACTTGAAATTACCAGTTTAAAGGATGTGTGATATTTTCTTGAAATTAACCATTTTCAGAAATAATGCTATACATAATTTTGTACTAATGAATTCTAAAAAAAAAGCATTCCGTGAAATAGAAACCAAGTAAAAGTAGACGCAAAACTCATACTTTTAAGAGCCACCACAAGCAATTTTTTGATATATTTGCATAGCACATGAAGTCCTGGATTAACAGGTGTTGTCACTCCCCCAAAATGTTTAATGTCATCTGACTTCTACCCAGCTAAATGGATGCTCTTGGTGACAGGACACACATGCTCACACAAGAGCACAACACTCTGATTTCCTTTTACTTGTCCAGCCCTCAGGTGACAGCAGCTTCTGGCTACACTAATCCCTTGTGCGTGTGGCACCAATGCATCTCCACCTGTAATGGAATTATCTCACTTCTCACGTACCACAATCACAGGATTTTGTAAGCAGCAGCCACACATTGCTGGCTCAGAGGGACTGACTCAATCTCAGACTGACTAACAAACCAAGGTTTTCTTTTTGTTCTCATTTCTGGCAGATAAATGCACTGATAACAATCTGATTTCCTTTTGCTATTTCCTAAGTTCACAAAGCTGCAACAGTTCCACTCATTTTGCTCAAGTCCAGTTCTCTGGAAGCGGCAGTTGGATCCGTCCCCTGACAGACAGCACCTCCCTGCAGGTCACACTTGCTCCTGCAGTGGGGTCACTGAGGAAGACACTGCCAAGGAGTAGTCTCGGTGAATTTGTGCATCCCCCCAGTAACCTACATCCAGCCTGTTTGTAGTCCTCATCAGCTTTCTTGCAACCATTTCCTCACCTACTTAACAGTGCTTGTTCTAACCCTGAGTTTTTCTAGTGCTATTCAGTTATTTCTAGTATGCTCTACTGAAATACAAGCACCTTCGATCTTCAGCCTTTCCCTGATCTGAAAAAGCAGATACATCATCAAAGATAATGGTCTGGCAAGATCTGTCAAAGCTTTATTTAGTAGTTTTCCTTAAAAATCTGTACAAAGCTTTAATTCAACAGTTATAGAATTGTTTCAATCACTTTGGACGCTCTTTCCTTCAACAGATAGACTAGATTGATCCTTTTCCGAACACACTAATAACATACATACTTCATAACAATTACTGGGTCAGACCTTCAGCTTTATGTGCCTCTTCTTTCCGTAGTCTGAGCTGGAAATATACTGTTTTCCCTAATACAAGCATATTAAGCTCTAAGTGCATTCTGTGTTCAGATGCAGTTATTTCCATTATCACTCACCGATTCCTGTAAGTCACCCCACCTCTGACCTCCAGCACAATATCAGCACCCCTGTGAAAAGCAGAGGTATAAGATCTGGCAAAACCCAAGGCCATCTCCTCAGTTAATATTAGCAGTTCTACTTGTTCTCCATTTCTCTCTCTCTTTTGTATATTTTGTTTCAGCCATGTAAACAAAAACTCTTTCTTTAATTGTTATTTGGTTTCTTCAGCAAAGTCCAGCTCCATTTGATTGTGCTTATGAACTACCTGTCACTTTTTGTCCTCCAAAGCTGAGATTCACCTCTTGATCCAGTTCTTCTTAAAACCTCTTCACTTACTCCTAAAATTTCTTTTGAGCTACTTGTTTGGCTGAGCTGGACTGGAAACTTTAACTACCAATTTCTGCCCCTTCTTTAGGATTTTTTGTGATTTTGACTTAAAGAGGTTATCAAAAAGCAATTTTAAGACACGGTTTGTTAAAGTATATGTATATTTTTAAGAATAGTGATAACACCTACTCCACACAAATTATACTTTTGTAAAGAACTGTATTATTAAGATGTCATGCCTGCCATTTGCTAATCTTTTCCAGATTATCTAAGATAATCAGTTAAATTTAAAGTACTTGCAAACCTAATTTTTAACCAATGCTGAAAGTTAAACACAAGCTAGAAAAGGCACTTACTCAATTTGCACCTAGATAAAAGATCAGTCTTCTTAAGCTGACCTTCTAAAAAGACTGCATTGGATACAAGCACTATATGAAATTAAAATATCCATATAAATGCGGGTGTAATGAAAGCACATCAGCAAAAGCTACTGATGCATAGGGGTTCATCGATATAAGAGTAAAATCCCAGCTATCAGTATGACCTGCCTTAATATGGAAGAAGAATTTCTGTGTAGCAAAGGAACCAAAAATGTTACAGAAGTTTCACTAGATGTACAAGTTACTAGAGACAGCCAATGTGCTTTAGTGCACTGTTTTAGGTTTTGAAAACATATGCTTGAATGGGTCAGTCTCTTCAATATCTGAATGGGATTGTCTTAAAGGGCATGGTAGTTAGTGGATGCTGACTACCTGCCATTGGGAATCAGGCTCCTTTATAACAGATCAATACACTCGAATTGAAAATAGAAACCTCTGTGCTCGAAATGAGAATTCGCTTCCAATAATAGCCAAAGACTGATTAAGTGTATGGCTCAAAACAAAAAAAAAGCCCAGAGTTGTGTTTGAAAGTATCTTGCTTTAATATATCAAGGCACTAACTGGGAGCATTACACATTTCCAACCTGTTCTCTCTGTCATTTTAGGGAAGAAATGACCAACAGCAGCAAAGAATGCAATTTTACAGACATCGACAGATTAGCAGAAACCCTGCGGTTGGTGATCTCCATCCCCACCTTCATTCTCGGGCTAGTTCTTAATGCCCTGGCCCTCTCCGTGTTCTGCTGGTTTTGGAAGAAACAGACCAAAACTTCAGTTTACATGATCAATCTCGCACTTGCAGATGTCTTGCTGCTTCTCTCGCTCCCGCTCAAGCTGTACTACTCTATCACAGAAGCGCCCGGACTCCTGTGCTCACTCATAGAGTCTCTCTATTTTATCAACATGTATGGTAGTATCTTCATCACTGTCTGCATTACTGTCGACAGATATATCTGCATAAGGCACCCATTTGAAGGTCGAGCTAACCAATCCCCCAGATGGGCTATCTTGATTTGCTGCTTCATCTGGGCAGTAGTTTGGCTTTGCAGCACCCCGATGTATGTTTTTCCAAAGAAAATTTATTTTAAATGCTTTTACAACATGTCAGAACAGGCATGGAGTGTCCCCCTCATTGTTTCTGTGGAAGTCATTGGATTTCTGATCCCACTCATAGTGATGGTTTTCTGCTCTGCCCAAAACATCTTGATTCTTCTGAATCACAAAAGTGAAGGTAAAAAGAAGGTAGAAGGCAGTGGCTCCTTACGAGTCATTATCATCAACCTCGTGGTGTTTTTGGTGTGCTTCACACCCATCCACCTTGCGATCTTCCTACAGTGCCTGGTAAAACATCACGTGATAAAAGATTGCAGTCTGAAACAAACCATCAGCTTTTTCCTTCAGGTGTCAATGATACTCGCCAACCTGAACTGCTGCCTGGATGCCATCTTTTATTACTTTGCTGCAAAAGAGTTTCGTGACAAAACACACCTGAAAAAGGTCACTGAACTATGTCCCGTCTTTAAGCCTCGTGTCACATGGTGGAACTGCCTGTGGTGGAAGAACATCTCTTCCTCAGGTCCCACTTGCCTCACAAGACGCCAACAGCATTATCCGTGACATAGCAGTAGGGTGACCTTGACCATGGCAGGGAGGGTGCAGGAGGGAGAAGGACAATGTTTTTCCAGTGAATGTGAACCTGTTCCATATTTTTTTCCCCTTTAAAGATGAAAGGAGAAAAAATGTTGGAAAAAAAGAACCAGCATTACCAAAGTGACAGAGTGACACCAAAAGAAGCATTAGCCTTGACAGTATCTACTAAATGTGAAAGGCTTGCCAGAGGAAAGCTACCCAGATCACTGGAATGCCACTTAAAATCAGCCTTTGTCATTGCTGCACCAGTTTTCCTTTTGCCAACACGATCAGAAAGTTGTTGCTAAGGGCCAAACATAGAAATAACTGTTCAAAACCTTCTTTTTTAACTTAGAAAGTATCTGAGAGTTAAAAGGCAGTATCTGACCAAAAGTCTGACTCTGCTCTTTCCTTCTGCAAATCTTACAGAAGATCACTGTCAGAACTCATTTGCTTTGAACAGCAGGTCCAGGCTGGGATAACAGTGAATCCTCCCTCCTATAAGCATTATACACTGGTGGGGGCTACTACACAGGACAGCAGCCCCTGCTCTTTCATGGAGGACAGACTGCCCAGTATACTGCCCTAACGGAGTATCTTGGGTATTAGCAACTCTTTGAGCAAACATTTCTGATTACCTTTGCTGAGGAATCAGCAGGGTTTTCTCCTGCAATTTTAAAACTGGGTTTGCACATGAAAACCAAAAGAACCCATTCAAATATGGCATGAAATGGTATGTGATGAAATTTGTTTCTACATCACTTTATTTCTATGAAAGATATAACATGACACGTGTATGAAATTCTTATGTCTCTCTTCTCATTCTTTCTTGGAGGAGGGGAATTAGGGAACAAGCCCTACATCGCAGAAAAACAGGGAACACCTATCTGATACATTGCTCACTGCCAGCTGGAAGATTGGACTGCCTCTATCCCCCTCATTCCTTAGAGAAGCCCTTCTAGCCTGTACTGTACACTTCACAAAACCTCTCTGAACATGCCTCAAGCCTTCTCGGCCAGAAACACTTTCACATCCAGAAATCCATTTCTGCGCCTTTTAAAAAAAAGCTGTAAAAATGGTCTAAGATTGCTTGTAATCAAGTCCTCATTCTGGGGCAGATGTTCTCTTTATTCAAAATGTGAAAAGAAATTACCTTCTGTCAGGAGCAAATTAAAAAGAAAGGGTGCCAGTTTTGAAAATACAATTTGCCATCAATTGATTTCCATAGAAATGATTGACTGTGAAAGTGGGCAGCTGCACATCTCTAACACTGGGCCTAACGTACAAGCATTTTAAAACTTGTTAGTACTAAAACTGTGATCACAGCTGAGGCATGCAAGGATCTCGGGGGCAAAGAAAGGTTTTTATCATTATCTTCGCAATTATCTGCAGAGGGGCAAGAGGAAGAGCTTTCCAAAACAGCAGGTTTTCAAAACATGATTTGTTGCTGCCTCGATCATTCAGAAACTTGCAGCCTTTTCAGTATGAGTTAACTTTTCTTTTTTTTCAACTTCTATGTTACTTTGCATATGAAATATATTTGTGAGAAAGAACATGTTCTACTAAATAAACTGTATCTCTGAAGTGTATGATTTGAAAATATATTTTAATTCCCCAATCTGAAAGCAGTGTGTAATTCTTATCTACCTACTTCATCACAAACTTTTACCATTTTCGCCTTAAAACAGCTCCAAGACTTAGTTGGAGATTTTCCTTCCCAGGAACTACTTCAGGTTTGTAACTATGGCAGTCAAGAACAACTGAATAAACAGTAATAAACAGAAAAAGTAAAAACAGGAAAGTAGATCAAACCCAGAAGTCTGGATAACTTAATACATTTTCTGTGGAAACCCTCTCCATAAATTCTTGACAATCACCCGCCAAATCCCCTACAATCTTTCCTCCAGAATGCTCTGAGCTATCTGAAAATTTACATTACCATCAGTGCAATTTGTGGCTGCAAAAACACAGCACTTCAAGCTACAAAGTATAATACTGGCCTTTTTATTTAAAGCTTTTCATGCAGATGCAATGGGTGAGGATAGAGCGCACAGCCTCTGCACGACACTAAACCAGTGGTATGGCTAAGATGGCAGACCCTCCTTCCAGAGGCCCTATAAACTCCAGGACAGGGGAGAAGCAGCTTCTTGAAATGCAACAAGGAGAAACTTAGTGTGCTGCACCCAGGGCAGGACAACCCTGGGAACTAGCAGAGCCTGGGAAAGTAGGGCTGACGTAGATGTTCTTCCAAAAGGGCAACAGGCGGCACCAGGCTTGATACATGCCAGTGGTGTCCTCTCTGTGTAACTATAGCAAAATTGATACCAGGACTCACTAAAAATGGGGTCAGTGCAAAGAAAAAGAAAAAAAAGAAATTAAAAAGAATGTATTAGCCTCCCGTACTCAAGCTGGTGAGGCTTCACTCGAATAAGATGTCCAGCTCTGGACAAGTTCAAGAGAGATAAGGGGAAAACAGACAGGTTTAAGCAGACAGTGTGCCAGATGGTTGGGGATCTTGGGCACAGTTCTGCAAGGAGAGGTCAAGGGAGCTGGACTGGTTTCATCATGCATGCTGGAAGGCAGTGATGGAGGTGATGGAGTCAAGTGCTGCCCAGTAGTCCCCAACAATATAGCAAGGAGTAATGGCCCTTGGTTCAGATTCAATATTGGGAAAAACTTCCTCACTAGGAGGACAATGCAGCACTGGAAGATGTTACCCAGAGAAGCTTTGTAATATCCTTTCACAGAGGTTTCCAGGACATCACCAGATAAAGTCATGGCTGATCTGATCCAACACTGAAGGAAACTGACTCCAGATGTCCCTTTCCACTGCTCTGTGACTCTCAGCAAATGCAGGTTTGTTTATTTTTTTTTTTTCTCCTCCAAGACAAAAAGCCACTTCTTAGTGCTGCTGATGTTATGGCACTATTTGTCAATAGCTTTGTTACAAGCACAGCACAAGCCTGAGGAAATGTACTAGCTGCCTAAAAGTAACTAGGCAGCAGCAACTGGGTTCAAGTTAAGCCAGGGGAGGTTTAGGTTGGATATTAGGAAATTTTTTTTCTCTGGAAGGGTTATCCAGCATTGGAATAGGCTGCCCAGGGAGGTGGTGGATTCACCATCCCTGGAGGTGTTTAAAAAAAGGGTAGACATGGTACCTGGGGATATGGTTTAGAAGTGGTTTTGTCAGGTTAGGTTAATGGTTGGACTCGATGATCTTAAAGGTCCTTTCCAACCTTAACGATTCTATGATTCTAACTGTGGCCTATCACAGAAGGCTATGATATTTAAATTCGGGACTAAAGAAGCAGTACCTTTGTCTTCAACTCATTTATCGCTAAGGACTTGGAACAGGTAATTTTCTAATCTCCAAAGGAATAAGTGCACATACGCAGCAGGCAGAGAGGAAAGTGTGTAGGGACTTTCGTGTGCGTGGGTGGGGAAGAAGATTGACCTGTCAGAGCTAGAGAGACAGCATTCACTCATGCCAAAGCTCGGTCAGTGGTTGAGTCCCAGCACACTCAGGCAGGAGAGAGACTTCCACTTACAGAAAGAAGTCAATGTAATTTTCTCTATAAAGGAAACAGAAACCAGTTTATGAAAATCAGCTGTAATAATGGGGAGTGGTGGGCTCCACTACGTATGACTGGTCTACAGACTCAGTCTGCTCATGTCATACATGGCAGCAAACTCAGAGCGCAGAATCTGAAAGTTAAATTGGACTACTTTCTTCCCATTTATTGCCACCAGTGTCACTTCTTTGTTGGCCAGAAGTGGTTTTATATATAATTCCATTTGTGCAAATTTTGCCTCATATATGTAAATGAGAGCAGCCTGTCTAAGCATACTTGAAATTTCTGAAGAAAGAGAAGGAAGAGAGCCCAGCTGTGTTGGTTTTACAGGGCTCTTACAATAGTCAACTCTTTCAGCACAAAAAGAGCAGATCTTTTGAGCAAGAAGGTGTCACTTTCAATTCACTGCTTTTCAAGAGGAACTAACATTCAAATAATGTACTTAAATTCTGTCTTTGACTTGCAGCTAAGATTACAGTTCTTTCTAAATCATAATTTTACATACAGGCTCCTCTATGAAATTTACTGTTAACTCTGGAGAATCTCCAGTTAGTTGTATTTTTATCCCAGGACAGAAGCAAAAACCTCTTGCAGCTTGAGAAGGTGCACAACAATTTTGTTGATGAACAAAACTGAAAAGCATTTGACATTTTAAAAACAACAACAAAAGCCTTCCTGAGTCAAGACACGAGTTCACAATTTCTATTTTCAGACCGCACAACAGAACGTGTTTCTTCTCTCTTGAATACACAGAAAAACGGTGGGAACCTGAACCCCTCACATATCCAGGTCTCCTCCCAGGGACTCAGTTGTACTGTAAATCCAAAGAAGCATTGTCCCAGTGGGGAAAAAAAATAAAAATCAAGTGCTAACCAAAACCACCCAAAATAATGCCTTTAAAAATTACTTTTTCAGTGCCGCTGTCTTCTGTGAATTGAACAAAAATGGATGCAATGAACCACAGTCCTTAAAGAGCAGCTGTATTTAATTGTATTTAACCTTCGTTTTTCTGGACAAGGCTGTTTCAGGACACCCAGGTGATAATATTCACGAAAAACAATTTTGGTTTTATCCAGTCAAGCTTCCCCAGCTGGGCCAAACCTCACAGGTCTTCATAAGACAGGAGAGGGACAGCTGCTCTCGAGAGTGTTTTTATCAACGGCAGTTACTCCACCAACATCCCACAATTAACATTTGTTCAATTATGAATGTGATCCCCAAGCTGCATTTTGTAGGCTCGCACAGCAATTGAAAGACCGTAAGGCATAAGAGTAGTTTGGACAAAAGGAAAATAACCAAAACCCAACAGGGTTTGTTCTCCAAATACTTTTCTCCTGCCCCTTTGCCTGGTGGGTTATACCATCTTCCATTTCCCAGGCCTGCTTGAGCACTGAACTTCAGATCAGTGCCACCCCACTAACTTCTAATGCTATAAAAGTACTGTCAGAGTAATGTGGGACTTTCTGAAAAGTAATACTGCCCCAGAAGTCCCTTTGAAATAATGTATCTAAATGATTTTTAACTAAGACTATTTTAATTTAAATTCAACCGGTTTAATAGCAAGTAGAGGACCAATATGGAACTTCTTATAGCCTTCATAAAACTGATGATACTACGTGAATAACGAGCTGGAAGGCACATGAGGAAGGATCCAAGCCTAGACTACAAAGCACTGATAGTCTCTGGCCTTCTAGCAAGGGGCCGTGGTGAGCACAGGTGGACATGCGCCCCGTAGAGGCGGTCCAACATCAATTCATTATTAAATGTTAGTTATAAAACATAAACCAGACAGTTTTTCCACGTGACAACGATCAGCCACCATTTCTGCTTTGTGAGTTTTACTCACAAAGAAAGCCTAATAAATGTCACTCTAGCAGTTTATCACCAAGTAATTTCAACTGTTCATTAATTTGCAAAGTGAGAAGAGCAGCCAACTCACTGCTTGAGGCAGCCTCCAGATCACAAAACAAAGTTGAAACAGGTTTGAAGACTGAAACTGATCGTCACAGAGATATCGTCCTAAACCTCACATCTTTGTGTGCTGCTCTAAGCAATATTTCACTCAAAGGTTATTCTTCAACACCACAACTTAACCTGTCCAAAATGCATGCAAATGAACAGAAGATAAACCGGTGCTACTCAAAGGTACAGACTTCTGCCTCTCTCACCAAAATGGCTTTGCAGGTTTTCCCCACACACACACATCCAGAACATTTTCCACTTTAGGCTACCTGCTTCCTACAAGTCTTGGGAGCAATCTCCATCCTTCCACCCAAACGCAAGGAGAAGAGCTGTGGAGAGGCAGCGTCCTTTGAGGGACTGTCAAGTCTAACAGAAGAAAACAAAGAGCGGAGAGCCCACCAGCCCTGCATACAAACCTCCCAAGATGACTCTGGCAGCTGCCATGAGAGCCTGCAGGAACCTGCTTAGCACCAGAGCAGCAAATGGCAGTAGGTGTCCTTTTATGGAGCCAGGAGGATGATGAGACCTTGGCTGCTGCATGCCAAAAGGGGCTTAATTTTTCTCAGGAGGAACTGCTTTTACAAAGAGGGGCAGAAATGTGCTTGCCCTGAGCAAATTGAAAAGAAACCTGCCCATCTTTGTTATTTACCTAACAGTACAAATGGGAAAGCTGGCTTGGTTAGATTTCGAATTAGCATGTTTGCTAAGCACGTAGAGAAACACAGAGACAAGCGACACACACTCCTAGCTCTGGCTGCTGTCCCAGCACTGCCAAAATATGGAGCATGGAGAGTGCAAAGGCTCAGTAAACCAAAGGGGTAGCAGCTTCTTCTCTTACTCACTAGCCTGCTGCCTTTGTATGGGGGAAGGAAGGCCCAGAGGAAGAGGAAAAGAGGATGTTGCAGCATGTGGTGGAAAGTGGTTATTGCAGAGGGTGAGCTGAGCCTGCTGCCATGGGAAGGATCTGCCTGGGCAGCCCGAGGCGGCTTCAGTCCAAAGATGCAAACCTGGTCCTGAAATAAAAACCACGGGAGGCACAGACCCTTTGACCCCTCTTCCTGACCAAGGCACTATTTTATGTATCTCCCCAGAGGTGTCCCCAAGATGCCACTTGTGCGTGCCCACCTGGCAGTCTCAAGAGTCCTGCCCTTTGCCACTGCATCTCACATCCCGGCTCCCACCTGGCCCTCACACAGGAGGCAGACCCTGCTCCCCAGGCAGGACTGGGCACCAGGGACACCGTGTGGTGCCCATCTTACTACTCAGCAGAGGTGGCCACTGTCACAGGGGCGGATGCTGAGATGGGTCTGCATAGGCTGAGGCTACCTTTAGCTACCATGACTGCTTCTGAAAACAGCTAAAGCTATTTCTTTTGTAAAGGTGTGTAGGAGACAAGGAAAAAAACAAAACCCAAAACCACCTATGTTTTTAAAGTTAGGAAACATTAGTCTATGAAGAATATTAGGTGAGGGATCCTGTGCTGCTTGTAAACATAATTGGAACGAGTTTCTGTTGGCAAGAGAGCTATTTGCATTGGAATATCACTCCTAGGGACTCCTTGCGACAAAATATCACTGTGTGATGAGCTTTTGCAGTTCTGTTACCTCAGTGTTAGCTGGAAAGCTCCAGAGAGATGAAACTCACTCCTTCAGCATGGACACGTGAAGTTCACACCTGCAATCTTCTGTTTATCTTTTTAACATCAGGCCAATACACGGCAAGTGTTAGCACTGAAGCACACCTCACCAGACTAAGAATAGTTGTATTTATATAGTGTCTTTCATCTGAGGAAATCAAAATGACTGAAGATGAGAGACGCAATCCTCCACTGCACAGACTGCTCTCTGCCTAGCGCCGGAAACATGGGAAGCAAAAAGGGTGAACCAGATGGGTAGTAGCCAAGCAGCTGGTGCGGCTCAGGTCCTGTGATGTGATTCTGTGTCCCTGTAGTGGCACAATTCATTGCCTTTGGCCCTGTCAGAAATTTTGTTCTCATTTATTTCACTTTAAAATATCTATAAAGTAAAATAAATGTTGGCAGCACTCGCTGCAGCATACTGCATGACAGAGGGACCACCAGAACCAAATGCATGCAGGAACTCAGAATTTTTAATTTACTTATTTTTTAAATCACTGCCATTTCTGCCTTGCCAACAGGTCATAGGGGTCACACTGCTTTCCCCAGCACCCATTGCTCCAAGGTGAGGACCCATCCTCCCAGGAGTGAACTCAGCCACCGCTGGATTGCACACACCCAAGTCCAATAGACCTGCAGTAAATCTGCTCTGGGGCACCAGGATGCCATCTATGTCATCTGATCTATACCGTCTGACAGACTTCACGGAAAAAAAAAAAACCCTCACCCAGCACCTGCCACCTCCTCCACGCCATGCCCAGTTGCTTTTATACACGTTGCCTGTACTGAAGGTCTCAGTGCTTACTCATTTAAACCTCAAGAGGCAGCACCGTGGGCAGGCCGGGCACACTTGCAGACCTCGTGGCAAGTCTCAAAGCTCGCCTGAGATGCAGGTGTTTCGAAGCAACCACGTCCTGCCATTTATCTTCTCACCCCAGCTCCACTTCTGCAAGTTCTCTATTAGCCAGCGTTTCGGGCCCCAGCCCTGGACCTACATGCAGTGGCCAGTTTCCCTTGAAGCAAGGAGCATCCCACGGGCATGAGAGATCCTATCTCAGCTGACGGCCACTGCCACACGGCAGCCCCCTTGCAGCCTGCTCCATGGCACCCGGCTCACACCCAGAAGTGCTGCCATGGGCAGGCTGCTGCTTGCGAGCCATCACATCTGTGTGAGGTTTGAAAAATCAGTTGGTTTTCCCCCCCGCTTACTAAAGCACAGCAGCTTCAAGGACACGCGGATTTCCATGTTAAAAGAATAAGCAGAAAACTGTGCTTTTTTTGTTCAGTTTTAAAGCCCTAGTCTACCGCTTCCTTTTTCATGTTTCCTGAGACCTAGCAAATGACACTTGTAAGTGAGAGAGCTCGTTCCACAGTTAATCTTCATTCCGACCAAGACTGCATTTACTTAGTTCAGAGCATGGGTAAAGTCCTGTTGCATTTCCGGAAACTGCAAACAACAGCATTGATGTATACAGTCGCCACCTCAAGATCACACACCAAAACCCACTGTTCACCTTTTAAAAAAACACAGCTTTAAGTAAACACAAGACATTCCAGTTAAAGCTAAGACTGTCCCTTGCAAAGCAACTGCTCCCACCTCAAGCAAAGCACCCAACTGCAGTGCCAAGCAAAAAAGCTAAGGAGGCTCCCTCAACAGTCAGTGAAGAGCTTCTGGCACCTCCAGCAAGTAATTCAAATTTTTAACATCTAGATTGTCCTCAACAAGAACCAGTCCATCCTCCCCAAGGACAGCAGGCTGGGCTCTCAGATCACCTATCTGCGTACCCCGCATCTGTTAAGATACTTGCATATCTGTATCCTGCAGATGAAATCATACAGCTGCTTATTAAGCATCTCTGCCGCCCCAATCAACTCATTACTGAAAAAGATGCAGCCAATACTTACACCAGAAGCTATCTGAGCCCTGGAAAGGAGACCACGCGTGACCGCCCTTGTAGGTTAATAAGAGTTAAAACAGTCATTAATTTGTGCATTAAATCTGCTGATTGCCTGGCGTTACTGGAAAAAAAAATGAAGATTCCCTCATTTTTCTGAAACCTTTGGTTTGTTTGTTTACCAAATATACATAACTATGATTCGTCTCCCCTTCGCTCAAGTTTACATTGGCTGGGGAATTTTTCTCAGTATTTCCTAGAATCATATCAATGTATGTGGAATATGCCATTTCTTTTAAATGATGCTGATACCTCGGCTTTGAAGCTTTTACAGAACACTGCCTTTTCTCTGCTCTTACACCAAGTCTTTTCCAAAGGCACGTAACTCCAATCCAGTGAAAGCAAGATTCACTCCCAGTTCCTAGATCAGTTGAAAAAAACAATGCTGAAACAGTGTAAAGTCATCAAAATAATTTTACTGACTTCTTGCAGATCTCTGCCCCTCTTTTTTCCACTGCACTGTATCTTCTTAAGCATCCCCAGCACATCATAGTTCCAGTAAAATCAGAGAACTCTACGTACTTCCAGCTCTCTCCTTCTAACTTACTGAGATCATACAGGGCCCTGTGATATGAACGCCTTGAAACTATAGGAGATCACTTGACTGGATAAAATACCAACATCCGAACTGCAGAGAGTGTGATTTTTATTTTTTTTTATGTAACACCAAGCACTAAGCTCAATAAGGACAGTAAAGTTATTACAGAATGTATCACCTTCAAAACCTATTTCTCTTTAGGCTTTTGTAGTAGAAACACAAAGACATCCTGAGAATTAAATTTTTTTCTTGAAAGTAAACTGCATGATTTGTTTTAAGTCACACACTTCTCTAAATGAATCTAAACCGTATTTGTTCAATTGACATAGCAAAGCCTTCTGTTCTTTCTCCTGTTTTGACTTCCAATGCTGGAAATTCGGCTTGGGGAATTCAGCTGGATCATTTCTTATTTATACATCCCCGTCAAACAAATTCTATGCTGGCTAAACTTTGTAAAAGTCTATTTCACTGCTGTTTGTTGGCAACACACAAACATAAGGAGGGACCAAAGCCGATGCTACAGTCAGAGCCTTGCCAGCAAGGATGCTGATAGCGTGTGAGAACAAGCCCATGCTCCTTTTCCACGCTCATGCTGGAAAGCAAACGCCTGCTCTCTCTTACACCATTAATCATTTTGAGCACAGCCTAATGCTTGAAGTGTCATCACTTGCAGATTTCAGTCTAACTCAGTGGGAATTGCCCATGTGTTGGCTCAATACTGCAGACAGGAGAAAAAAAAGAAGCAAAAAAAGCCCTACCATAAAATAAAAATATTGTGGTTTCTCCTAACTGCACCGAGTACCAGGTCTCTTATGTGAAAAAGGTGTTCAGGTTGATCTTTAGGTCAGAATACACTATCACCGCCTTCGGCCTGACTCCAGCAAACCAACCAATGAGAATTCTCCCTTGTGAGAAACAGACAGGATTTAACATATATTGTTTTAAAAAGAGAACATACACCATTCTGTGTCTCCCAGCATGCAATAGGTGGGAAACAGCAAGGAAATATTTCCTTGCTTTCAGCCTTTACCTAGACCTTCCCTCCAGCTTTCTGCCCTTGAAACACCCTTGGTCATGCAGCTGTGGTTTGTTTTTTTTGTCTCCTGCTTTTAAGCTGCTGTATCTTGATTTTCTTCTGCATTCTTCCTACAGTTTGACCCCTGTACAAATCAAGAGGCATGATCACGTAAACCTTTCATCCTGTTTGCACCCAGTCTCCCCACTGATGGAAACCTTTTTCAATGCCAACAGCAAATGTTTTTTTTTTTTTAATGAACTAGAGCTCAGTGTAGCTGACACCATCACCAATCTCTGTCAATGCCAGAGTTAGCATCCGCACCAGGGACTCATCATCATTAGTCTAGTCTTCAGATCTCCAATTTTTCAGTCATCGCTAAAAAAGGAACAGTCAGCTGTTCCCTCAGTTTGTTTGACTGGAAGATGAAGAGCGCACCCACAAGCTTCAGTGAGATTTGTAAATGCCTAAAGTTCAGAGAAACAGTAGCAAGAGGCACATGAACTTCAAAATAATTGTAATTGACTATTGTAATTTCTAAAGTCCTTTTAAAATGGTTGATTTTTTTTTTCTGAGACTGGGTGTCTACAGGGTTGGGCTTTTTCTTACTGCAACTAGAACTCAGGAACCAAAAGAGCAGCTCAGAGATGTACAGACATCACCTACCAAGATCAAAAAGTGTCACTCGGCTTTTTAACCTATCTGGACATGAAGTCATGGCCAAACTTTAGGCATCGTCATTAAATGGGCAGGTTGTTTGCTATCTGGCAGGCTGTCAGGAGCAGTGGGGTAGCACCCGGGAGCATCAGGTGGCCACAGCCTCCCCACAGGGTGCATCCTGCTGCGCCTGCGCCAGGTGAGCAGAGTGGGCAGCCGTGGGGAGCCAGCCTCAGCCTGAGCCGCAGTGCCCTGGCAGGTCTGCAAGGATACAGCCAGGCCGGGGCAGCACTAGCAAAGCAGGAGGCTGGATGCAACCCCAACTCTGCCTCATGTTGCTCCTTTGCAGCGGCTTGATTTTGTGTTACAGCTCGTCTCAGGCACCCCATTTGAAGAAGAGGCAGAGGTTGCAGAACCCCTTGGTGCACTCAGGGCCGTGACAGCCATGCTCACAGGTGAGCCGTGGTCCTTTTAAACATGCCTGCTAGTGTATCACGTATAGGTAATGTCGTCTGTGACTCACCTCTATGGCCAGAAACCTCTTTAACAGCAGGCTGTCATGAATCCTAAGGTACCGAAATATTTTCAAATTATTAAAGATTTCAACTCCACTCTTTTTTTCTGTGATATGCTTGCATACTTCTTTAACCCAAGCAGCCTGGACAGCAGCACTGAAGTTGGGGCATGCTGAAAGCCAGTCCATAAACGGTAGACCGTGTAACATACACTTGCTGCATTGACACAACCTGGCACACAGCTTCAAAACAATTCTTTTGCAAAGGTCAGTAAGTCAAAAAATACATATATTCTAAAACAATATAAATAAACCTCTGTCTTTTCCCCATCACCACAAGCAGCCGAGCTACCAACACACACTGGCAGAGTGATCCCAGGAGCACTTTCAGTCCCTCAGCAAGTGTAGAGTTTCCAAAGGAACAAATGCTGGGTTAGCTATGCTCTTCAACCAAAATTTCTTTCATTTTTTAAGTGGCTGTACCATCTAGCGTACCAAATACATCACAATCCTCCTCCAGGTCCTAAGGTAATACCAGTTACTCTAAATTTTAACATTCTGGGCAACATGTTTCTGTCCCTGAGCACGGCCTTGGCAGAAATGCAAACCCTCTTCCGTTCCCGAGACTTGCACCTAAACTTTGGCTCCTTGACCTTACATTTCAGTTCTCAAAACTGGTTTGTGACTTGGTTGCTTACATTGATTGTTTGGTTCCTTACCAAACTTTTGCACTGGGATACTTACCCAAACTTCCCTAGGCCAGGAAAGAAGGAGAGCCATCCTTCCAGTACCCATGGTGGTCAGCCCAAGCAGCCATCCCCCTCCTCCTGCCCTTCAAGCATCATCTGCCTTCTTCCACCTTGTGTTGCCCATTCAGGGAGTCGCCTGTCCACAGGGCTCTTTCCCCAGGCTTGACACTTGCTCGAAAGCCACAGCTGGGACTCTTTAATCTGCCCCAGATTTCCCTCAGCGGTGAGAAAAGGCTGCTTTTTCCTGTACATTGAAAAGCGTGGGACTGAGTCACCTTTATTCTCATTTCTGTGAGCTGGGAGACCTGAAGATCTTGTGTATGCCTGGGGGTGGAAACATGGTGCTAAGTAAAAAGCGAAGAGCTGGGGGAAATGAAATGACTGGTGTGCAACATGAAAACAACATGAACATGAAAACCCTGCCTGGGTTTCCTTCTTGCTGGGAGGTTCGCTGCACAGCACGCAGACCCTTCTCGATCACTTGCCCAGGTTTGCCTTCAGCAGCACGACGCAGCCCGGGCATCTCCTGTACCTTGGTATAGGAGACAGACCTATCTGAGATGAAATTAAATGAAACATCTTTAAATAATGAAAACAGATTAAAACACAGCCTTTTATCACAGCCAGAGATATTTCTGAAGAGCAGATTGCCCATCTCCAAGCATAGGCCATTAGGAGGAAGGTGCAAGGTGGCAATATTTAGGTTCCCGCAGGAGCAGCCTGGGGCCTGCCTGCTTTTCCTGCCCTTCTGTTAGGGAAGCAACTGCCCTTTGGACCCCCTGCAAACTGGAGGGGGGGCTAAAGGCAAGCTGTGCTTCCTCCATGCCTGCGTGCCACTGCCATGCACAAGCTGGCTGTGAAAACTCAGCCGAATGCAAAAAAAAAACTGAGCACTCACATTCGCTCTGTGGTTCCAGTATGTACAAAAAGAAGTGTCGTGGTGTAACTAACATCAAGTTAACAAATAAAAATGGTTTTACAACAGCACCATGTACCT
>VZSZ01000993.1:431679-486309 GCA_013398815.1 Ibidorhyncha struthersii
CAGCCTGTTACTTACATGTTGTTAGGACCAGGCTGTAAATCTCTGTCCTGCTGAGTAGCAGCTCCCTCTAGCAGGGGTCACCTGGACATTGATGTGGAAGGTGCTATTGAGCAGAAGAGTGGTAAGCCACAATTATATAGTGCGTCCATTCATTTGTGGGGGAATTACAAATAAATTAGCATGTGTGGGTTTTCCTCCAAATGGGTATCTTCTCCTAAATCCAGAATCATAAGAAAGAGCTCTCCTAACACAGAAACGGTCAATATTTCTTAGTTTGATAAACCAGGTCAGGTTAAAAGAAGAAGAAAGCAAACACAACAAGTAGTTAAATTTAGGATGGTTACTCTTTTTTCCTACTCAAAAGGCACAAATTTTAAACCACTAGTTATAGTACCACGGAGAGATTTAGCTGAAATGTGGTGGGCTATGTATATGCTATTAAACTGCAGTTTTAGAAGCTTGGACGCATCCGATCTCAAATTTGATTTAACTTTTCACAAGTTTATGAGACACAGAAGGAATGGAAGAAAAAATATTCTGGATCCTGGAACAATTTACTCAGAAAAAAACAGGTGTCAATGCTGCAAAATATGAACCAAGCGTCAAATCTGCAAGGACTGAACTACTGTAGGAATATACAAAATAAAAAAAAAAAAAAAAAAAAAAAGAAAGAATCTTGTAGTTAAAGAAAAAGATATTCTAACACTTTCTCCCCCTCCCCCCTTAATTCATATCACAAGCCTGACTACTAAATCAGCATCAAAGCCATAGCCCTAGTTATTTTCGCTTCAGTGGTTGTGGTTATTTAGAAAGAAGTGTTCAAGACCAGATAAATTTTATGCTAAAATGCTTAAATACTTGACTTTAGAACTGCTTACCAGGAAAACAACAGGAAAAGGATGTGGCCTGATAAATGCTTGTAACAACTTAATCAGTGTTTTATTTATTTATATGAATTTGATTTCACTAAGAATTAATAAGTGTGAGAAGTCTGAAGTGCACACATATCACGGTACAAAATTAGCTGTTAAATAAGCTCCATTTTCAGGCAGGAAGACAGACATTTTTAAACTCACAGCAAATGATGTCCGCTAAAAACCCTTTGCACTGAAGGCGCGGGGGCAGCGGGGGGGGAAGAGGCACAGAATGGTGCAGCCTCAGCCCCCACATACCAACCCTCTGAGGAAGCAAGAGATGGTCAGCGGAAAGAGTAGGGGAGAGATGGCATGAAGGAGAGGGCGGGACCAGGGGCTCTGCCTTCCTCTGGTTGAAACCCAGGTGTGGTGCCATGTGGGCCCCTTTCTATAGGGATTACGTATCTTAACTATGCATACACACTACAGCATATAGTTACATATAGGTACAAAGTCTGCCCTACAGCACAGGCGGCATGAACCTCTCCCTGCCCTAGTCCTGCAGCACAGGAACACCCTGCACACACCTGTGGCAAGGACAGATAGAAAAATATAAAGAAAACACATAAGGACAAAAAAAAAAACTCACAATTTCAGCTGAATCCCTGTGAAAGGTGAAAAGGCCATCAAACCCCTTTCCTCTATCTTTTCTCTCTCTCTCCAATTGTGTCCTGTCTTTCCCCACGAGTATGTGCAGACAGCAAGCAGAGGCTTCATCACTCCTGTCTGCATCAGCCCTCCTTAGGGGTTCTGTCTTGGAGAGGGCAAATAGTAAAAAATGACGATAAATTTGGCCTTACTGAACAATTAGGGTTACAAGAAAGCATAATGGAAATACGAGCACAAGCAATAATATGAAAAGCCTTTACTTGCAAATGTGATCAAAACCCACCACTTCCACAGTGTAAAAAAAAAAAGAAAAAGAAACCAAACAAAAAACACACACACCCCCAAAAAAAAAACCCATCCCCAAAAAACAACTTACATTCTATTGAATTGCATTTCTTCTTGTCTCAAAGCCAAGAACTTAGTAGGATTCAATAGAACAATAGAACAATACAAAAATGCAAAACAGTGGGTATTAGGAAGAACTGCTTCTTTTTAATCAGGTTATTTTGCAGGTTATTTCTTGAGACAAGGCTTGAACATTTCTCTCCCCAGCCTCTGCAGTACGAGGGGCTCAGAGGATTAAACATTCCACTTGCTGAATGTTTTTCTGAACATACTTTTAAGTCTGTCAGTTATGTCCTGAAAGTGGTTCAACAAATGCTTTTCTAAGGACACCGTGATGGCAAAACTATACTGTATGTATTGCCCCACAAACATTAAACCTTGCACATTCCTCATTTTATAGGTAAACCAACACTGAGGGGATTATTCACACTGTCAAGCCGTAGGGCTGCTGGTTGACCAGCTTCTTCAGGCACTTTGGTCTGCTGCTTTCATTACAGCAAGCACTGCTGCCAGCCTGCAAGAGAGAAACAAGCCAGCGACCACTGCTCAGACTGCCTTGCAAAGTCCCAGCTGATGCGTGCAGCAGGGTCCCTGGCTCCTATCCCACAGAAGAGCCCCTCTCTGCCCCATCCCATGAGGAGCTCTTCTTCCCATCAGCAATGGGAAGATGACCACAAGGTCATCGGCGGTCAAGAGGTCAAACCACATCCTGGGGTGCATCGAACACAGTATAACCAGCTGGTCAAAAGAGCTGATTATCCCACTGTATTCACCGTTGGTGCGGCCTCACCTTGAATACTGTCTGCCATCCGGGTCCCACAATTTAAGAAGGATGTGAGGGTCTTTGAATGTGTCCAGAGGAGGGCAACAAAGCTGGTGAAAGGGCTGGGAGGAATGTCCTTTGAGGAACAGATAAGGACTTTGGGCTTGTCTAGTTTGGAGTAAAGGAGGCTGAGGAGTGACCTCATTGCTCTCTGCAGCTTCCTGAGGAGGGGAAGCAGAGGGAGGTGCTGAGCTCTTCTCCCTGGTATCCAGTGTGGGAATGGTTCAAAGCTGCGCCAGGGGAGGTTTAGACTGGACATTAGGAAGCATTTCTTTACTGAGAGGGTGGTCAAACGCTGGAACAGGCTTCCTAGAGAGGTGGCCGATGCCACAAGCCTGTCAGTGTTTAAGAGACATTTGGACAATGCCAGTAACAACATGCTTTAACTTGGTCAGCCCTGAACTGGTCAGGCAGTTGAACTAGATGATTGTTGTCGGTCCCTGCCAACTGAAATAGTCTATTCTGTTTTATCAGTTGACTGCTTTTAAAGGAATTGGTGTTAAAAATAGGGCTGAAAATTCGGAATTCCCTTTCTGCACCCGAATGTAGTTATTGCACAGTAGTTCTTCTGAGACGAGAGAAGAACTAGAAGCTAGCTCTTGCAGAGATACCTAATGCCAAATGGTAACAATGACAAGGGACACAGAGCTATCAGAAGTCTTCCTCTTCCTCTCCCTTTCATCTGAACTTGAAAGGAATAAAAGAATGGACTTCCTTCTGCATAAACTTCTTGCTGTTAGCAATCAAAAATACAAAAATCAGCACCTCAGAAAAAAAAAAGGAGCCCAACTTAAAAAAATACCGTATCAAAGGTAAGCAAATTACAAGCGTATGGAAAGGAAACAAAAACGTGCAGACTGTTTTCTATGATTCAGACATGTGGGATGCTGCACGTGTGTTTCACACAGGAGAAAGCAAATGCTTTACACTACTGCTTAACAGTAGTCTAAAGACCATCAGCAGCACTGCAATAGGCTTTAGTGTAACCAAATTGGTGTTTCAGCACCTGTGCCTGTTATGAGAAAAATTGTGCTGACAAGGAAAGGCAAGGTGTAAAAAGAAGAAGAAATCCTTCTGCTAAATGCACAAGAGACACTTGGCCAAAGAAACCAAATGTTTAGAAGTACAGATTCTTTCTGCAAGTTGTATCGTTTTAAAAGAAATAATAATGGAAAAAGAAATGATGAATTACAAGCACCCAGTAAATTTCCATAATTTAGGTGACTAAATGATAAGTGCTTCTGCACAGACACCATAGCATCAACACGCAACAGTGCAAGATCTGCTTGAAAGCCACCACTTCCTGAGTTCAGCTGCAGAAAAGGAGGGAGGGAAAGATATTCTTCTCTTAATCCTTGCAAACATCTGCACAGGGTCTAACTGCAGAGACACTATGCTTTCGTCACATATATACAGCCTCCCCCTAACTAAAATGTCACTGAAATTAAATAGAAAGACTGAAAGATTCAAATAAATTAAGGGATCACATATGTATGGAAAATGACATGAAATACACATTGTCATATTCTTGATTACTTCTTTTGCATGTTACTACACAGTTTCAACCATTTCAGCACTTACCAAACAAGAATTGTTAGTTCTGAATATAAAAGGGCAGACATACAAAATATTTATGAAGCGTGTAGGACTTGCAGAAGGGGTGTGAACATCCAGATGTGATTGATGCAATGCTGTCTGTCCTGGGGTGCAGACAGGGACCTGGGCCCCTGGAAGGAACAGGCTAAAAATAGTGTGTTGGCAGTGGGAGGGAGGCTTATGGATTTGGGAAACCACACTCCACTGCAGGTGTCTTGTATCACCTTCGGAAAGTCCTTTTGCTTATTTCTGCTTTGATTCCTCACATGTAAAATGGAAAAGATAACAGATCCTACCTACACCACCAAGATGACACCAGACCAGTCACATTTAAGAGAGGATGGAAACCCCCAAACCAGTCAGTGTCAAGCAGACAAGCCTGCATTGCAATGCCCTGTGTAGACATCCAAATCACCCTAAAAGTGGTGTGGTTAGGCACAGCAGACACCACACCTCATCAGCACAATGCTCGGCAGAGATAGTATTTAATAAACAGGTTATAAGGTTAGTGAAGCACTAAACTTACCTGTCCAACTGTGCATACAACAAGAAGATATGGATTTTCATTAACAGTCAAATCCTCTGTGCATTCTACCTATTGTGATAGCAAAGTTAAATCTTACTAGTACATCATGATATAATAAACATATGCACTGCTACTGGCCTGCTAACGTTATAGTAGACCATGAGTTGACAATTGGCACAATAATGGTACATACAGTTTACATAATGAAGTAATATAGCAAAACACAGTGAAAGCAAAATGAATTTTAATAAGAAGGATTTTAAAAAAAGTTTCCTTCCCCCCCCCCTCCCCCAGTAAGTCTTTTGGAAATAGATCATTTTGTAAAAATATTTCCTTTGAGGAACACTTTAGCAATATAAATTCAGGGAAAAGTAGCATTGCGAAACTCTGACTGCTGTCACTGCATTTCTAACTAATTCCTCTCTTCATGGTAATTACCTAAACTTGGAGGTTCGCCATCTTTCAATTTCTGCTACCTTAGGAAGACCAGAAACCACGATTCAGCTGTCAACCTACCTGCTTTTTCGGTTAGACAATTCTAAGAAACAAACTACCTCTACTAAACAATGGAAAATTTAAGTTGTAGTATCATACAATTTGTTTGGGTTTTTTTTTTAAGAAACATTCCTGAAGCAGCAGTTGTTAGGTAATACAGTTCATTGTATCCAGCTGGTCCCTAAAATACTAAAGATACATGGATAAAACATTTTGGTATTTTCAGCATAAAGATGCACGTGCATATCACGTTCAATGCATGGCATAGATCTGTAAGGCCTCACAAGAAAAACACTGTGGGGTATGGGAAGAGGAAAGTCTAGAACTTAAGGAAGGGAGCATTTATGATCAAGCTTTCCATATTTTCTAAACTGCTTATTTCTGGAAGCGCTGTCAGCAACAGGAACACAGTTTCTTATGTTTTTCCCGTAAACATCCACTACTAGCTTTAGTCAAAGACAGGATGCCATATTAGACGCACTGTTTCTCTCGCCCAAAATGACTCTTACATTCTTCATCTGTTCATTATTTTCTCGTAATGACATTCAACAAAATTCCCTCCCTGCCATGAGGGCTACCGTAAATACGTCTAACAATTTCTCACACACACAGAGAGTGCCATAACACAGGCCCCAGAAACAAGGCAAAGAAAACTGACCTTTCCCATTAAGGAAAAATGGAGCTGTTAGCCATGTGGGGTCTTGATCAAGACTCTCGTGGTCACCACAGGGTGAACCCTAGAAGGATGCAGTTCCTCGGCCATATGAGCAGCCCAGTTGGCTCAAAATGTGTACGAGTGCCTTTTCAAAAGGAGGTCCAGCTATGCAGTTATTTTGCTAGAGCTGCACATGCACTTCAGCACTGTGAAAAATAAAATGAGAGCTCCCTGATCATCTTCAGTAACTGATTTTTTTTCTGACCTTCCAAAATTACAGCTGAAGTGCCTGTCTCATAATGCTGGTGGAGGGAGGGAGTCTTATGGTTTGGAGGTTTGCATGATCTGTTGGGAAACAGTTGATTTACAAAAATGTTGTCTCAAGTCTTTCAAAGGTAATTATGAGTTGAAGACCAGTGTAGCTAATGGTTTGAGTGGGAAAAAATATAGAAAAATACCTTAAAAGTGTCAAAATGACTCAGACATTAGACTGGAAAGAGGCATATGCTGTCATGTGGTATGTAGGGCCCTGAACTGGGGTGCACAAGCCCCGCTTGAACGGCTGCTCTGTGGAGCTGGAGAATAACTAAAAGTGCAAAAGCTGCAACACAAGAGACATCTCCACCAAGTTGTTGTCATTGGTGCTGCAGCTTGAGAGCTAACAGAGTAAGGATGTAGGGGAATAAATCCCTGAATTGCCTGGGCCTTAGATCAGAATGTAGTAGAAGACTTGGCAAAAAGTTTATTTTCCTTTGAGTTTATTCACATTTCACCAGTTTTAAATGTCACCAATCCCCAGAGCACTGACACAGAAAATACCCACCATGCTGACCTGGCCTCAGGAGCCCCATGGCAGCACCCCCAGTTGATTTCTCTGTGGAAACTGAAACATGTCTCTCAACAAATACTAGATCACTTCAAAATTAAACATGTCAGGGCTTAAAGAGCAAAATCAGCTCACCTGCTCTCCCAAGCAGCAGATTTAGCTTCTCCAGCTTTGAAAGGATCCTTTTCCACTGGGACACTCTTGGCCCTGGTGCACAGCAAAGGTTTGCTGGTGCCTCCCTCAAGCTGTAGGGTCCTTCCAGAGGACGCTAAATGCCCATGAGAAGGCCATCGCCTGCGGTCAGACCTCTGTACTGGCACAGCAGGTTCCTGGCCTTGGCCTCTTAGTCTCACCAGCAACCCACAGGCAGTGCTTATGGTCACTTCCTCTACGGAAGAGCTCCATTTCAGCTGCTTCTGTGCTTTGGCCCTCTCCACCCATCACCATCTGAGCTTTTGGTTCTCCATTTTCTCATCATTCCCGGGCTGTCCACAGTGTAGACGGTGGAGCAAACACAGAGGCTGGTGAAGACAAGGAGTCTAGTGCTCAGCTAATGGAGACAAGTTGTGGGATAAGCTAAGACACAGGTGTCTTTTTCTCCTGGTGATCAACCACAGATAGCAACAGAGACATCACAGGGCTGAAGCCGTGTTTCTTATTTCCTCTGCAGCCACGAGATGGAGCAACTCAATAACAAACGGCTCTGCAGAGCCACTGGATTTAGGTGATTGGACATTTCATGCCAGTTCAGGCAGCCCTGGTGGGATGCTGCAATGGCCCAAGGTGAGTACATGGTCCATGACGGACAGGAGCAAGCTCCAATAGCCTTCTGGCCCATGTCCCAGGTGGGATGCAGGGAGAGGTTGGTGTTCCTGGGTGCCACTCAGCGAGGCCTCATAGCAGGACCAAGGAGCTCAAACATACTCTCAGTCCCCCATGGCAAACCTAACCAAGCACACTTTAGCAATAAAAGCTTCTCTGGGACCATCACAAAGCTCCACACATTGCTCTTTTGTGGCCTCTGTTGCCCAACCTCCTGCTGTTTCCTTTTGGACGGCTTCCGAAGTTTCCCCAGCACAGAGCTAGAGCAGCCCTTCGAACAAGAGAAAATCCAGGGGCCTGAGGAGGCAGCAGTGAATGAAATTGAAAAGTGGAGAAGACTTGAAGGACATCTGGGGGAAATCAAGGAAGAAAGCAAGGGGATCACAGCAGGGGATGCTCTCTCTTCTCAAGCAGAGAAAATATTTTTCTCACTGGTTAGACTCTGATTTAGATCAAGAAAACAACACCATGTGTCTGCTGCACAATCCTGTGTAGTGCAATGGTTACTGATTTAGCTCCTAAACTGGAAGGATGTCAGCAGCACCAGCCTTACACTGAGAAGCCAGGACCATGGCACTGCTGTCTGTGGTGCGGTCTGGGGCACAGTAATGGCCCGGCACTACCTTGGGGAGGAAGGTTGGCCCCAAGGGCAGGCACAGAGAATGAGCAGAACTTCTCTGGTTACCACTCAGAGATGTGTGCATGGCCTGAATGGGAGGTCTGTGTGGCAGCGGCAATACGGCAAAGTCCTCAATACTAGCAAAAAAATGCATGTGAAACAGCTCCTTTGCCAGCAAAAAGGAACAAGATGATGCATTCAGCATCTGAAATCGCACAAAACAGCAGGTGCTTCTCACACTGGTGGCATCGGTGACACGCACAGGGGCACCAAGGACGGGGCAGAGTTTGCAGGGTGAAGCCCTCTTCTACCTAGTCTGCAAGAAAAGGGACAGCACACTTGGTCTCGAGGACTTCGTGAAGAGTCACATCCCATTAGCACAGAGTAAGGCCTGCAGCGAGAAAAGAAAGGTACCTCAGCTGCTCACAGCTTTCTCACCTGTGCACCACAAGTTAAGCTATTAATCAATGGTCTGAGAGACCTTCATGGACTGTCCCTGCCTTTCCATTATGCTGCTCACTCAGTTTCATTTTCCCCTCACCATCAGCCCTCAGCAGCACCCTTTTTCACCATTTTGATTTTGAAGGAAGAGGAGTCTTCACACTGTGTCCCAAATGCAGTTGTACCCCCTGCATGTCTTCCTGGTCATTTCTCCTCAGATCCCTCCCTAAAAACTCACAAGGATGTTTGCTGGGAAAAAAAAAAGCAGACCAACCGTTGGTGTTGCCAACGTGCCAACCCTGGCATTGCTGCTTCCCCTTCCTCACCTTTCCAAACCATCCTTCTCCAGGCACGTAGCCACACAGGGCTTTGCAGCAAGCACACCCAGGGAGGCACGCCTCTGGGCAGCCTCTGGTGAGGTGGGCAGTACTTAGGTGGCACGAGAATATGAGTATCAAAGAGAAAATGAGAGAGAAGAGGAAGCTCTAAGTGTGTGAGGGGAAAACCTTGAATGGGGAAGAGAGAGCATCCACTCCGAGCACTGGTGGCAGTATCAGAACTAGCATGTGCAAACCCTGGACCAGGACAGAAGCGCAGAGAGCACTCTGGCAATTGGGCTTAGGTCCCATGCTCACGGCAGCCTTGGTTCCCACCACCCAGGCTGGCTCAGGCCCCAAACGCCTCTTGTAATGATGGTAATGGTGGCTGCTTGTGTTGTGTGGGGGGGGTTGTTAATATCCAAAGTGCAGTCATGGTCACAGGACCACCACACAGAAGTGAAACCTAGATGAGGAATGCGATGAGATATTGTTCACTCAGACCTTCTATCATGTTTTTTCCCCTTGGTGGTGTTTTTTTTTTTCTTAAGTAGAGTCATTTCAACTAAAATACCATGGGGAAATCCCAAGTACTGTTTCTTCTCTCATCTCCTATCCCCCATCTCTTTCACAAACGCACAAGTTTGAATTCAACCAATATAATCCTCAGTTTTTATATTTAAGGAGTATGCAGAGGACCAAGTAAAACTACTTCTCTGGACTTTCTTTCTCCCTTTGTTAAGAAGATTGCAAACACATATACAATGGGAAAAAAAGTCTTTTTTTTTTCCCCTTCCCCCTGACACTCTCCATCGGTACATTCCCTACTCCCTAGGAGTATAAACAGACTTAAGAGTAACCCTTATCTTTTTTTAAAATACCAACTTGAAGTGAACATTTCAGATCACCGCTGAAAATCGGTGACCTCTTTTTCCTTTTTGGTATCATGAAAAGTAAGGAAAAGAATGACGGGGATAGCTCAAGGTTTAGCTTAAAGCACATTTTGACAGCTAACACTACCCATAGATGTTACATACAGTCAATTAAATCATATCTTGCAGGAAAAAAAATCTGTAGGGCCAGAATTTCCTTTCCTGTTACTGGAGACTGTTTTGAATGGGTGACTCAGAGACATCAGCCCCACAAAGCCACCTATTTACATCTTTAAACGAGCTCTGTGTGACATACTATGTACATAGTGTGTGTATGCAGACACAGCGTGAGGAGACTGATGTTGTAATGGCAATATATGATGAAACAAAAAGCAGCAGCATTTTGTGCTTTCTGATATCCTGACCAGCAGTTACTTTGCACGCAGCTCACTCCATTGTCTTAAAAGAAAACACGAGTCTCAGGAATTCTACAAGCTGAGAAGGAGAAAAAGCCAACAATCGAAGCTACAGACAGCCCAAAGGTAAGACTACAAGACAGGATATTTCATTGTAGTGAAACCTTGCCTTAAAAGCTTTCTTCTTTCTACAGGATCCAAAAACATAAGTATATTTTACATAACTTGTTTTATTTATAGCTTAAGTATTTTTTTTAAGAATGAACAGAGTTACCCTTTGCAGTTATGCTTTAAATATTTTTTTTCTGTTTTATTTATAAATCTACACAACAGATTCTAGTCTAAAATGCCTTTTTATCATAACTAGATTTTTCTCAGGTAAACGTCTTGGTAAGTTGATTACCCACAATTTCCAAGACACACTATCAAATGAACAAACAAAAAAAAAGACTAATGAAATCTCCTACAGAGGCAATGAAATAAAGAACTTTGTCAATATTTATTACTCTCCAGTAATTCCTTAATTAACTTTTCGTCCCTTTGGCTCTCAGTAATGGGTTCCCTCACAGCGCTCCACTCAATGAAGTGCACTCAGCAGGAGCACTGCGTATTGGGTTGCTAAGCCTAGACCACCCTCTTGTACCAGGCAGTATTTCTGCCCAGATTGTCAGTGTAACTGCTCATCTGCCACAGGCCACCTGAATCCAGAGGTTCAGGGACCCAGCCCAGCTCCCAACAAACTCTCTAACTCCATGTCTGCGGGAGATTTTAAATCCCAGGCAGCAAACAACCTGCAGCTTAACCAGAGGTACTTCTCCCCTCCAGCCATTCAGATCCCCAAGTGCTTGACAAACTCAGGCTTTCCTGTCCTTTTTTATTCAGGCAAGAGAATTTCATTATTACCCCTCAAAATTCCCTCAGTCCCTCGCAGAAGGCAGCAAAGCAGGTGCTGCTGACACGTTGCTGCCCCCCGAGCCATGTCCCCCAATGCCTTACAGGCAGCGGGTGCTCTGCAAGGAAGGAGGCTGTGAAGTGCTTTACACAGCCAGCAGCACTGCCTACCGCGGAGAGCCAAATAAAACCTGTACCTGCTACAGCAGGACAAAAGCTACGGATGGATCCCTGCACCTGACCCTGCCAGAAGTATGCTCTCCTGCACCCACAGCCCTGCCAGCACCTCATTCTCCTCATCAGGCTGGGTTTCTGGAGCTGGTTTTCTCACTTCTGTAATCTGAACTAGTAATTTAGGGAATAATTTACCTGGCATCAGCATATCCTTAAGGAGCAAAGAGCCAACCTGCTCTTGCTTCCTAACAATAATTGCTAGTTTTTAAGTAAGAAAGAAATTTCCTTTTTGCTGATCCTAATCTCTCTCAAACCACAGCGCGGGAGAGCTTACCTCTGAAACACTGGGGGAGTGACTCCAGATGCAGAACAGGAATTTTTACTGCACAGTTGAAACTGGTTGACAAATCTGAAACAAAACAGCATCAAGATCGGTAACTCATGTAGGAGAGGCACTGGCTCAAAGTAGTAACAATTGTAGAAAGGTAGAGGAAAGTAATTTCTGGGCGCTGACACAAAGATCTTTGAAAGGCTTTATTCACAGGTGGCATTAGCTGTGACGGAACTGGCTGGAAGAAAGGACCAGGTATTCCTGCGTATTTGCATTTGTAAGTGATTCCAACCGAGACCAGCATTTCAGAAAACAATGAGAGCCTTCCTGGTCCTTATCAGGAGAGTCAGAGGGCAGGATCAAACCGGCACCCTTCCTCTAAAGAAGAGAATTACTTCATGACCCCTACCTTGACATTTTTAGTCCCCTCTTTGCGGAGGAGAAACCAGCTGCATGTTTTCTGCAACTCCTGTCTTTGCATATACAAATTTATCCGCTGCGGTAAGTCTGACCAGTTTGGGCAAAAGGTTGGGTTCTTAAATCTCATTCTTCTTCTACAGACCTAGCCTCTGCTAGAAATAGTCTGTTTGAAACTTCCTGCCTGCCTCCTTTTAGCAAGCTTGTCAGAAGGGCCAGAGGTAATCACAGCCCCTCTTTGCCCAGCGGTGGTGGGAGAGGGTGCAGAATGGCAACAACTGTTTGGGACTGTCACATTAGTAAATATGGGGGACCCTCATGCTCCTGGCTCCCCAAAGTCTCTTATAATAGCTTGATTCAGGAAATCCGATCCAACTAATTGCCTCCATCCCCATAATCCAAGTAACCCTAAAATCAGAGGCTGCTACTCTGGCTCTGCAAAGAGATCGAATCACTCCCAGGGGATGGTGCGGTCACATCTATGCTCTGCATATCCTAAATTATAGGGCAGCACAGTTTGGGGTAACAGGTAACAGTGCAAGTGAGGCTTGGACCCCAGAAAGCCTTGCTCCTCCTTGAGGCACAACCT
The DNA here is from genome assembly GCA_013398815.1 of Ibidorhyncha struthersii. Classification (NCBI taxonomy): domain Eukaryota; kingdom Metazoa; phylum Chordata; class Aves; order Charadriiformes; family Charadriidae; genus Ibidorhyncha; species Ibidorhyncha struthersii. The sequence continues at coordinate 444,358 of VZSZ01000993.1, forward strand.
TTCCCCCAGATCCCTTGGCACAAAGCAGCTCCATATTACTGGGAGCTACAATTCAGCACACAGCAGCCCAAGAGGATAAAGCATCTCCAGGTCTGTGGACACACAAAGGCCTCATTGATCTTTGTACCAGGTCTTAAACATGATCTGCATCCTTCCTTGTGGTGAAGGTGATTTTCTTCTCTTCCAGGATACCTGGAACGACACCGATGCCAAGAGCAATATCAGCGCTACCGTAGAACTGTTCCAGCTCATCGTGTACACCCCCACGTTGACCCTGGGATTGCTGTTCAATGTGATGGCTCTGTCATTCCTATTTTTTAAGGTTAAAAAGCTGTCAGAATCGACGGTCTACATGATAGCCCTTATTTTCTTGGATACTTTGCTGCTGTTTACTCTTCCATTTAAAATCATTTCCTACCACCTTCAGAACAGGTGGAACTTGGGGTCTGTGTTTTGCTCCACCTTGGAGAGTCTTTACTTTGTAAACATGTATGGGAGCATCCTCATCTCCCTCTGCATCTGTGTAGACCGGTACATCGCTATCCAGCACCCTTTCACAGCTCGCACCCTGCGATCCACAAAGAAAGCTGCTATGGTCTGTGCTGTCATCTGCCTGGGCACCTCAGTCGGAACAGTCTCTACTTTCCAACTGCATGGAGAGGGCCACAACATCTCATCCTGCTTCCATAACTTCTCCAAGAGCACATGGGAAAACGCAGGCCTGCTCAGCGCCTTGGAGACTATCTTCTTTGGCAGCATGGCAGCCATGACTTTCTGCACCGTTCAGACCATCAGGTGTTTGAGAAAGCACAGAAAAGCAGACAACCGCCAAGCACACGTCACCAGAGCAGAGAAGATAGTAGTAGCAAACCTTGTGGCATTTTTGGTCTGTTTCACGCCTTACCACATGGCATACTTTGTGTACTTTCTGGTGAAGAATAACATCATTCACTCCAGTTTTCAGCAAGTGCTACGAGACATCGTTCAGGTCACCCTTTGCTGGGCAAACCTGAACTGTTGTCTTGATGGGGTGTGTTATTATTTTGTTTTAAAGGAGTCCTTGGAAGACCCCATTACAAAACAGTGAAAAAACAGCCACACAAAAGCCTTGATCCACATGCTGCATGTTAGTTACTTGGGATGATGTGTGGAGATGCTTTCATTGAAAGTGCAGGGTTCTGAACTACTTACCTAAGCAATTTACTTCAAATATTCAGATCTGAAAATATTTCATAAAAAACAAAACTAAGTCCATTCCCAGGAGACTGCTTCTAACTTTTTTTATTTCCTTCCGTAATGTTTTGTGTTAGCATTTATGGGTAAAAAGAAATGGAATTATTTCCTGTAAATGGTGATGCATATGTCTTTGGATGCGATTCCTCTTTTATTGTGGAAAAAAAAAAACTTAAAAATTGTTCACTTATATGTGGTAACATCTTTCAGCCTCCCTGTCTATATTGCACCTGCAAACCTCCACAGGCCTCCAGTCACCACAGACTTGGGCTGCTGGGAAACAGAGAGTTTACGGTGAAAAGCTTCAGACTAAATTATGTTGCTTCACCTGCCCTGATGCTGGTGCTCACGTACATGCACACCTGTCAGGTTTAGATTTGCACACACTCTTTAAAAAAATATAGCTATTATAACTCTAAATCCAAAGGCAGCTTTAAGTTAACATGGGTATAGCAAGATTTCCATGCCATCCTTCCATGGGCTGACTTGCTGTGCAAGGTGCAACATTTCATGTGCCTACCATGTCACACTTCTCACAAAGATTGCCACTAGCTCAAGTCCCTGGATAGCTCAGATTAATTGATTATCCCAGTTCCAGGCTTCCTTACCAGCTCCTCTCCTGCTTGCAGGCTTTTCACATATCTGTTCCTTCCTGCTTGATTACAAACCTAGTTTCATGAATAGAGCCAAACCAAACAACAGCATGAAATAAAAAGCCCGAGTCCAATGTAGTGGCAAACACATGAATCTGAAGGAACAACCCCCACCTTACTGGGGCATAAGAGCAGCCCTGATCCCTAAAGCAGTAGCCAGCAACATAGGATCCCAGGGCGAAAGCAACCTTTTGGACCTCGGAGCAAGCTGAGCACTACCGCTTCCCAAACAAACAAGGCAATGAAAAATAATCCACCAGCAGGAGCCCACCATGCCACTCAGTTACTTATCAGTGCTCACAGACATCTAGATAAAATGAATGACAACATGCTTCCCCCGCCCGGAGAGAGGCAGTTCACAGCTCTGGGGGACCTCGTTGTTGCCCCTTCAGCTACCTTGGCGTCCAGCTGCCACTTTCCTGAGCCATGAGGATCATGACAACCAAAGCAATTAGTTTTCATATTCATGTTGAGCTGGATCCTTGCAGTGTATCTTCTAGGCAGAGATACTAATCACAGCCTTTGCAGTGTGTTTTCTGTGTACGCTTTTGAGAAGGGTAACACACAGACCATATGAGCCAGTGACTTTGCATGCGGAGACTCTGGACTGTCAAAGTGAAATTTTTTGTATGAGACTGTACCACAGAATTCCAGTTGCTGAGGAGGGAAACACTGACCTGACACAGACGTACGCGTGTACTGCTGTTTACAGAGTCCTTTTTTGGGTTGAGCCAATGAACCGTGCTTCTGAGGATACAAGGGCTGTGCATTTACACTAGCCACGTCCTGGTTTTGTCCAAGTGCATGAAAATAAAACTCATCAGGATATTCCAGCAAGAATTCCCTCTCCATATCAATTGCCCTTTTGATTGACTCCCTTGGTAAATTCAGAATACCTGACTAACTTCCCTGCCAGCAGGCACTCAATCCTCATCACCTCCGTGTTCATAACTTATAATTAACTGCACTCAATAGACACAAAGGTTTTACCACTGAGATTTCAGATTCCTTTTGGAAGCAGAGTTAACAAATAACAGAAGAAAACATCTTCTGATGCAGAAGATGTATTTTACATTTCAAAGCAGTGGGCCATGCCAAGAAGGCCTCCACTTTAACTGATAATGCCTGAACATAAGGAACAGGGATTTTGTCAGCACCTCAGGAGGCAGAAAATGCCAAAGTATACGAGGAAGCTGATCTCAGTTGCATTTCTATAGCTCAAGGCAGCTCCATTAGTTTTACTGACATGACTTTGGGCTTATACTGCTATAACTGAGAATAGAAGCTCACCTGTAGTTTTGTTCTTCCTGTTGCTCAGCTTTTTTTTTTCCATTTTAAGGTATGCCTGTTCTTATTTGTTTGTTATCCTGCTGTCCTTGGTCCCAGAGACCATAAAGTCACTTGCACTATAATTTCATTTAGAGTGCTGGTAGACAGTAGAGAGATGACTACCGTATTTAGGAATTTTTTGCTTGACTACCTCCCTCTGCAATAACACACTGCTTAAAACAGGCAGGGATGTTGGATAGAATTAAGCATCGTTAAAACTGTATGAAGGAGAAGTTAAAAGCACTTGAGACACTTCTTCTCCCAGGCCTTTCCCCTAGGTTTCTCCAGCATTTCTGGCCATTGATTTTTTTCTAGAAACAGACAGGCTGAGGTACAGAAAAGCTACTACCTCCCCACAGACAGGGTAAAGCCAACCACCACCTGAGCTCCCTGCCTCTACGCATGGCTCACAGTGCCTCTGGCAGCTCTAAGAGAGCGCTAATTTTCAGGGCATGATAACAACTTCCATTCTAGATTTCTGGGGGAAATGGTAACTTTGCAAAGGCAACATTTTCTACTCAAAAGTCCTCTGCTGGATCTCATCGCTTCTAGGCCTCTGAACATTCACTTTCCAGGTCAAATCTGGTGTGGTCTGATCCATTCTCTTTGCTTGGGTGGGTAGTTGTAACAGTTTTTGCATTTTTAGGGCTTTATATCCAAATCATGACAGTGGGTATCTAGTGAGACTACATTGATTTCTGTTCGCACCAAGAAAATATTAACAACATAGAGTGTTAAGAAATAAAAGAGAAAAAAATCTGAAAATCTGCAATCTAAAGCCATCACGGGCTTTCCAGAATACAGGTAATGATTCACCTGAGGAAGAAAAGAAAGCAAAACCCAGGATTTGTTTCGAAATGATTCACGCCTAGGGACTGAGGACTCACTCCCAACACACTCAGTTCTTAGCTAAAAATTGTTAGTTTATTCTGAAGGGAGAAGAATGGGGGCTAGAGAGCTGTTATGGAGCACTTTTTCCACTTGCACTTGTTTTTGCATTTGGATAGGGAAAGGGAAAGGGTTTAAACCAGCACCGAAAGCATAGAGGGTCATGGGAGGTGGTGAAGCTGCTCTACTGGGGAACTTCATCCTTTGGGCCAGCCAATCCAATTCATTTGAAAGGCCTTTCACAAAATGCATCCTGAGGCTGACAGGTTTCTTGATGAAAGATCTGTCTTGCAGACATGCATGCATGTGTCATATTCACATAAGTAACTTTCCAACGCACTTATTGGCAGGTTTCACAAAAAGACTAGGCATGTATTCCAGCAGCTTTGATATTTCACACTTAAACTACCCAAATGTCCTTTTTCCTACAGACTCGCTCACCTGGGAAAGCGGTGAAGACTTATGTATATAACAACTCTGCACATCTGTTCTTTGCTTTCCAAATTTCTTTTCTTCTACTACAGCTATTATCTTGTGTTTCAGGCTCAGGAAGGATCTGTTTGTACTGGGAAGGAAAAAGGTTTAAAAGAAAACATCACTGATGATATTTGCATATAACCACAGAAATGCCAGTCAAAAATCTCATCTCCCAAAAATGAAGAATCAGCACAGGTACCAGGCATGCAGTATCCCCTACAGATTTCACTATTGCCTTTTACATTTTATGAAGGATGTCCACATACAATGAATGGAACAAAATATTTACTGTGAACAATGCCACATCTTTGGTTAGTGATAATGAGAAAAATCTCCGAAAAGTAAGTCTCAAGAGAAATGTATAGGCCTTTATAGAAGTTTTCATATGCATACTCTCCTCTACAAGTGGTTTTAACATTTCTCTTGCCGCTAGAGAGGCGGCAAAATTGTACTTTGTTTTCTCTGCAGAAAGACAGCACCACGAGCTAAAGAAGAATTTGTAGCACTCTAGATGCTAGGGAGAAGCCCTCTGAGAAAACTCTCACAGACAAGAAGCGTGAAATAGTTAATTTTGCTGTAAAAGTGGAGTGCTACAGCTAGGGACATGCAGAAATGGCACCCCAGCTCACTTCACAATCATTTCCCCACACAGCAAAGCTGTTTGTGTGCTCTTTTCATCTGCTGCATTTACTGGTGGTGAGATGAACGTCTCATAAAGAAGCAAAAATGTCCTAAGTGACACAACATAGTGACAGAGCATTCCCATTGCTGACTGTGGTGTGACAGAGACACGCAGAGTCCTTGACGTGTCCAGTTTCAGTGTGAGGATACTCTGACTCTCAAATTCAACTTGTTCAGCTTGCTCCTAGATTTGCAAATGGCCAGTGCTAAGCTACAATTCAATCAAATGCTCCAGCTTGTCTTACTCAGCCCTGTCTTCATCCTTCCTTCCCTTTCACGTGCCTCTGTCTTCAGCTTTATGGAGGCACTGAATTCCCTAGAAAAGCTGAGACTTTTCCCTCCATTGCATTTCTTGTTCTCTGAGAAACTTCTACCATAGCAAAAAAATCTAATGCATCAGTGTCTTTAGGTACTGTGACAGGCAAAGGACACCTACAACTCCTCCATTTATCCTTCATTTTATCTTATTTATTCTTCTTATTCTGATTTTTATACACTGTCACTCCATAAGAATGACATTTACCACATTGTCTAATACGATAAAAAAGTTGCTGTGGGATACCGATGCAAGCAAAAACCTATGAGGAACCAGAAATGTTTCCCAGAAAGAAAAGCTGAATCAGTGCCATTTGCAGACACCAAAGGATGTAAAACCTCATGTCTGCTGTGTGCCACAGATTCCTATTAATCCTTCTCTCTATTCCAAGACAAAAAAAAAAGGCATTAAACTGGGATTATACTTGAGAGCAACTATCAGCAGTTTAGAGTTCTAAAAGAGTTATAAACACTACCAGACAATTGCTAATCCAAACCATTACAAACCCAGGAAATTCAGTTTAAATTATGCTTCAGAGTACACCAACACAATCCCGACCATTCCCTGTTAAGTATTAACTTTGTGACTACAAGTAAAGGCATCTCCCAGAGACCAGCATTTAACCTTGTCCCACTCGGCCAGCCATCGTCTCTGAGACAATGAAGGCCACTATTTGAAATAGCTTTATTCTGTTTAAAGAGGACCTTAGGAAAGCACGAGAAGTTGCAGACAGCAGAGACCAGTCTGACTTCATTCATGCTAACAGGAAGTGCAGTGGCTCAAAAATGTCGCAGCAGCTGGAAGCGGGCAGAAATTAAAAGAATGGGACTTTCAACAGACCAAGGTCAGCATGGCGGTAAAAACCCTGCAGGCAGATTTGTTTCCCTCATGTAGAGTAAAACAACTTGAAGTTAATAATCAATATGTTTACATAGACCATTTTATACGAGTAGTGAGAAGATAAAAGAAAGCCTGAGCTATAAAATGCTCTTCATCTCACTCTGAGCTCAGGCTCTCGCTGCTGCTCCTTCTTGTAGCTGCAAAGAGACCTGTTGGGACCTTGGGGCAGGACCCAGCTGTGTGACCAGGCATGTGTGCTCCCATTTGAGATTCCCTGGGGTATCCCACGCAGCCTCCAATGCCGAATTCTGGGCCCTTCTCACCTCTACCTGTCTCTCACTACAAAAATCATATGAAAGGATGGGATGTTACCCACAGCCCGACACACCTTGACTTAGGATTCCTCAGAAAATCACATTTAGGCTACCAGGAGTGGGAGGGAGTTAAAGCAACAGTCTGGACCCATTTGCATTTGTAACCAACTCCATGCCATAATGGCAAGGTAAAACTTAACCCTACACTCAGTAGCAATAGTGAGACCTTTAATGCCCTCCGCCTTTGCAACACAAAATACAGAGGCAAGAATAATATGTTCCCTTGTTTTGGAACAACGGGACAGAAATCAAGCAGTATCACTGAGTCTTATCCTAGATTTCATTTCTGGACATAATCACACTGTTCATATCATTATTAAACTTCATGCTATCATGGGTTATTGCTCTCTCAAATTAGCCTGTGTCACTTGCCTTGGATGACCACGTACACCTATCACAAAATATCTTGAAAGACATGCCAAATCTCTCTCCCACTTGTTGGCAATCAAAAATCTGATCCTGTGAGTAAATATACCCATTCTAACTTCTAGTCTATCGGATTGTCTAACTTGCACAACACAGCAGCCAGACTCCCATACTGCAAACTATTTTGTTTGCACCAGATGAAGTGTTTGTTTTTCCAGAACTCCATTGCATACACCCAGAATCTTATTTTCAACATTCTTCCTAGTTGCATCAGGTTTACAGTCCAGCTCCCACCTCAAGTTTACATGTCCTTTAAACACAAATGTAAACAGAACCACATCGGTCACAATCTCTCTTACCAAAGTTTTGGCAAAACTGTTCGGGGTGCAAATTATTATTTTCTTGGATAAACATAAAATGTCAAAGCAGCAAACTTGAAGGTCATCCTGGCAGGGGGCTGAGAGGAAGGAAGCACTTTGCTGGTCAGTTTGAGGACACCTAGAAAAGTCTTGCAACATTTTGAGTATTAATGAAAACAGCACAAAGTACCATTAGGCAAGTTTCCCAAATCCAAAGAGATGAAGAAGTGGCACCACAAGCCTACGGCAGGTGACAAACCAGCCATGGAGCAGAGCCGTATTGCAGGTGGCCTGCTGGAGCAAAGGGGAAGCGGATCAGGCACCTGCAGCTCCAGGATTCACAGCCTCCAGGGAAGAATTGGGGTTTCAAGCACAGCCAGAAGCAGCACATGCAGATTTCAGTTCTTTAACAACTACATTTGCCCCTTGGAGGACTCTGGGGAAGCATTCCTGTCAGAAAGGCAGTTCACCGATGCAACGTATTTTCTGTATTAGTGCACCCCACTCTCCATTACAACCACGTTCTCTCAACTTCTGCTGCATACTTAATCCACCTGAAGTTAGAAACCCTTTTCTATATCACAATCAGTTGATGTGGAAATGAGCCGAGGATCCCAGACGATTAGAGTCTGGAGGGTCTGATTTAATTGCACTCACTGGACAGACTCAGACTCCAATGGTCAACTTCCAAATGAGGAATAAGTAATAGGGATGGATCAGCTCTTGAGAAACAAAAGGTCCCATTTTCATGCAAATAGCATTCATTAGGAAGAACAATGAAGGAAAATAAAGAAAAGTCAGAGACAAAGCAGCAGAATCCTTCTGGGTTGAAGGTTTTTCAAAAGGCATCAGCTGCTCCTTTTAACCATAAACAAAATTTCAGAGTGTTTTTAGATCTGCTTTTGCATCCCTAGGTGGGAGTTGGTAGATGCAACCAAGACCAAGTGTCTGATTTGCTTTAACTTTCTTTTTGTCACTTTGTTCCTATTCACACCCTTAGATGGAAACAGTTTTCAACATCTGTTACCAAACTTTTAAAGGAGAAAGAAACTTTAAGAAAGAAAGATTTTAAAAAAAAGAAGGAAAGAAGAATGCAGTAAAAAGAAGAGTGGTGGCAAACAACAGCAGGTCTCCTCAGCAGGTGCCGGCTGTGAAAAGCTCCTTTGGAAGATCTTGGCAACAGCACCCTCAACCCAAGGCGAGTGAGTGCTGGCGAAGGCTGATGGTGGGAGACGACGGAAGGCTGAGGGAGCATCTCTGAGCAGGCACAGCAAGCTACAAGTGGTGGGGCAGCGGTCAGCATTGCCTGCAGCAGAAGGCAGAGAGTGTTTAAGGCCTTGTGCAAAGCACGGCTACATCCTCAGAGAAAACTCCAGCCTTAAACTGCAACAGAAGTAAAATGCCAAGAAAAGTTACATACAGTGACAGCTTTTTGAATAAATCATGTATTTCGCATGTATTTCTCTCAAGAGTTTTGCAATTTTTTCCATGTTAAGCCCTGGTGACATAAGGCAGCTTTTTTTCCTCTTTTTTTGTTTCTTTTTTTTCTTGCAAACTGCACCATTGACATCAGAGCACAGCAAGAGCAAGTCACTTCCAACACCCACGTTGGGAAGGGCTCTCTGCCACCCAAGCATTTGACTCTGACCATGCCAGCTATTTCTTTTACTGTATTTTTAAAAATGACAAGGCAATGACAAATGACAAAGAGCTGCCGCTCCTCGTGGTGCTGCTCATCCCCTGAGAGCCAGCTGCAACACCAGCCCTTTCTCCTCCTGCCGCCCTTCACCACAGCGGCTTTGTTTTGTTTAAAAAAAAAACAAACAAACAAACAAACAAAAACCAAAAAAAACAACAGCCACCCTCAAATACTTTCCTACATACACCACCACATTTGGGATTTTGTCTCCACGAGACGGGCTGGGGATCCTGTTTTTGCTATGGGCCCTGACAAGAGACCAAGGGACAAGGAGGGCACGTCCAGCCGCAGGCAGACTGTGCCTCGTCGGGGTGGCCCAGGGGCTTCTTTTAAATACAGACAGCAAAGGATTTAACTTGTATCCTCAAAGCCATTTGCCAAATTCAGACATAGTTTCAGTCAGAAAAGCAGTAATACTTTTAAAAGTTTCCTGTACCCGGGGGGAATTTGCACAGAAACGCTCACAGCTCCAGTGGCAAAACACTGCCCCGTGGGACCACAGTTCTGAGAGGAAACAATGTGTTTTTTGACATTCAGCTATTTGTTTATGTGTCCCCCACTTACTTTGTGTTTGGGTGAGCACCAGGACATTAACACCAGTGGATATAAAACCAAACACGAGGAGGATCGAGGCACGGGGCACGCAGGCCCAAGCCAGCAGCTCCTGCCCTCCCTCGGCGGTGCCGCCATGAGCCTCCACCTCAACATGTCTGCCGGCCAGCTGAGGTGAGTCGTGGCCAGCACAGGCAGGAAACCTATTGAATGATGGAAGGTCATTTGATGAGCTAATGACAAGCTAATTTTAGCAAGCAGCCCAAGCGCTATGGCACAGGCGCTGAGCAGCCCTCAGCCCCGCACGCTGCCTGGGACCAGAGCCGGGATGATGGCAGCTGCCGAGCCCTCAGAGGCAGGCATCAGGCACAGAGAGCTTTCTCCTTGCTTGAAAAAGTCACCCTTTTTGGCCAAGCTGGTGGACGCAAGCAGTGGCCACCCTGCCCCATTACAGCGGTATGGGACTAAGGTTATGCTGCCCACAGGTTTCACAGCAAACGGACCTAACGCACAGAGAGGTGCACGTATGAGAAGGCATTAATCGATTTTACAGCTTCTGCAAACAGCCCCGCAGGGAGCTGCCCTTCCAGCAGTCGTATCATAAAAATAGCGGAGCACTTGCTGTTAATGAAAAATTTGGGGAAAGAAGTGAACTGAACACGGAAGGATCCAGCAGGTCCCTGCAGGCAAGCACAAAGCGCTGCTCTGGCTGAGGCAGCTTTTCAGAAACAGCTACACTGGATGAATTCAAATTGTCAAGGAGATTGATACCAAATATTTACCTTTTAGTGCAGTTAAACAACTTCATCAAAAGCACTGAATGAAAGCAAAGTGCATTTCCTTTGCAAACCTCATTACAGAATTGACATGCCTTCCTCTCCCCGCTTAACATTTCAACCGGCCAATTCGATATTTGGTACCTGCTGTTATAAAGCCAACCAGGTTTGAGTTTGTTTATTGTTTGCTCATGCATTTCACAGGCTAACCCTTAAATACTGGGGCGGGGAGGAAGAGAAAGCATTTATATCCATGACATCTTAATTGAATCCATTTTTTAAAGCTGTTATAGAGCTCAGAGAGAAACGGTCCAAAACACTTATTGCAAACCCGCCTTGTGTTTCAGAGAGGCCCAAGCTACACTGTGACTGTCCGTACTTCTGTAGTGCTCATTTTCCTTGGAGAGGTGGATGAGCGTCAGTTTTCCACATCTCCTTTCCAAATACTGCAGAGTGCTTCTCAAAGCACTTTTATCAGGCAATTCTTTTTCCACCGCTCAGCAACCCAGCCTGCCACCACCGAGAGAGGAGCCCCTCCCAGCAGCGCAGGGGACAGGGATGTCTTCAACTGAAAGGGGAAAAGTGGCAAAAATAGGGCAGGAGACGGGATATACTCAATTGATGCTCATTTCCTTCTCAGGTCCTGGGCTCAAGCAGGGGTGAAACTGACAGCTGTGACCCCTGGAACGTGCAGCTTGTCCCCAAAATAACAACTGAATACCTGATAAAGACCTACTTAAGGTCCGCCTCTGCAGCTGGTGGGCCAGCGAGGGAGCACACAGCCAGCCGAGGTGTGGGGGCGTTGGATAAGGCTCAGCGCTTGTTCCCAACATTCGCCATCCAGCATGACAGAGGCAAACGTGACAGTCTGCCCCAAAACGGCTGCCATTTCACCATGGCCATTCAAGCTGGTCCCAGGGGCTAACAGCATTTTCCCCGACCCAGACTCCTGACTTAGGAGAAAGTTTTGCAACAACCTTCCCCACAAAAGGAAACACAACATGTTCAAAAGGCATTACTGCCATCGGTAGAGTGGGAAATCTCATGTTTGCTGTTCCCAGCCACATTCATTGCCCCGGGGAGGAGCAGGTGAACCCTTCTGCCTCATTTACACCTCGGGGACCTGTGCACAAACAGGTGCTGCGTGTGGTGCCATGGGATTTTCCCAGCATTGCTCAATAACTGGGTGTGCTGTTAGTTTTTAAGGAGGAGGTTGTGTTAGCACCTCAGACCCCAGCGGGCAGCCTCAAAGGCAGCGTGCTGCAAGCCCTTTGCGGTATGTGCCCTACAAAGGGACTTGAGCCCCCCAGCAAGCTGCATGCATACCGTGCCACATCCGAAGGGGCATTTAAAATATATACTAAAAGCTCCTTATAATGCAGGGAGTCTTCAGTAGCACTGGGGAAGGCCAAGGATGGGGAGCGCTTTCTGAAGTTTGGAGCCAGCATCCAGCCCCCGCCACCGAGCTCCCTACTCCCTTCCCCCTCAGCTAGTCTGACAGCCCCAACCCACTCAGAGATCTTGCTAAAATCACCGCAAAACCAAAAGCAATCAGCTGCACAACCTGCGACATGAGCAAGCCGGCAGTGCGGGGCTGCCAACCCACACAGCCTCCCCTGCTTCCCCTACTGGGAGCCAGAGCTGCAGGCGGCCGTACAAAGCCACAGTAATTTTAAAGCCAGCCTGTAGATGTAGGGGTCTGCGCATGTTTTATTCCTCTCTGGGCACTGTTGGGTTTGGGGGTTTTTTTTGGACATTTTTGTAGTGACCGCCAGTGTTTATTCTTAGCTTGTGTAACAACACATCAGTCTACTAGACTGCTCCCAAGTATTCGACCTACAAAACGACGAGTCCATTTTGAGACCAGGCTGAACTCAGCTAAGTAATATAAAATGCTGCCTTAAGTTGCTACTTTCAGCACTCAAAACCAAAACCACAGCTGTGTCAGGTCCAACCTGACAATTACCCTAAAGGGTAACTCCATCAGTCTGTATTTTCCAATACTCCCCCACAGAGACCATTACCATGGTGCTGCTGGTTTAATTACCACAAAGGCTGCTATACATTCAAAAACAATGAGCTGTGATTTTTCCTTTCTCAAATCCAGCTTGCCAAATTTATTAATGACATGCATTGCTAAGTCACTGCCCGCTCGCCCACAGGCACTTCCCAGGCCTCCTCAGTACCGCTGGACCCAGCCACACTGGCAGGAGAAGGTACCTCGGGGGCCAGCGGCAGGCTGCACACCCCAAAACCTCTGCAGATTTTGCAGAGCGCAACACTCTGACAACACTGCTGACACAGGGGCATTTTCAGAAGGCAGCCCCATGTATCCACAGTGCCAAAGCAAGTAAGCATATAGCTGCTTCTTTGAGTTTTAACATGCAACAATTTCTGGTGAAGGGAGAAGGGCTCATGAGGATTGACTGTCGTTCTAGCACCACAAAATCACCATCTGAAAAGAGTGAGAAATGAGTTGGGGCCTGATCCAAAGCCTTTACTGTTACTTCACCGAGAACAAGTTGCTCTATGAATAACAAATGGGGGAACAGAGTGACATCCTAGAGAAATCTCTTTAAAAGATGGCAAATTTTCAGAGGTTTTCTTCAACATTAAGTTGTCTTCTTTCTTGAAACTTCTTTCCCTGGTCAGACCACAAGAATATTTCAATCATTGCGTAACATGATTTCAATTAAATTAAAATACAGATCTAAAAGTTCAAGTATGAAATTACATACTTGGCCTTTTCACATTAATTAATCCAAATGAATAGAATAACATACTGGCTTCCACTGGAGAACATCTTTGTGTGAGCGAGAACAGTTAATTAGAGCTGGCACAAACACATTCCACATTCGCTATGAATAATAATATTCCCAGAGCAAATATTCTCAGCAAACTTAAGGAAACAGCTGATTGTTTATTCTTCAACCCACCCATTTCTTTTAAGATTTTAGCAAGAGTGACGGAGTTGAAGTGCTGGGAATTGTCAAGCAGTCCCTGCAACATGTGCTCTTCCTGCCTGCCTAACACACTCAGCTCCAGCCCATCCTCTGACATGACCCGCCTACAGAAGAGGTGTGTAAATGTATATAATCTGTCCCAGTTGCAAGGCTGCCTTGCATGTTTATCATCTCTGCAGTATCCTCCCGTTGACTCCAGCAGACCATTAGTCACAGCTCAGCGATGGAGGGGCTGAGGCTCCAGGCTGTGCTTCACCGCTCCCGTCTGCAGGTGTTTTGTCCGGAGACACCGCCTGGGTACTATCCCCCGTGATGGGGACTGCCCCATGCCACCTTGCTAGGGAGAGCTCTGCCCCACAAGATCCACCTAAGTGCCAGGAGGACCCCGTGGAAAAGGGACTATATGAAAGGAGACTGCGGTGATGGGGAAGGTCACTTAGTGATCAGCTGACGCTGCTGTGGAGGTGGCTCCAACCTAAATCAAGAGATTTTCCTTTAATACAACAGAGACTGTGAAAGCAGCAGCCACAAGAAAGCACACAGGGACCCCCAACTGGTATTTCGGCTCAGCACTTACCTCCTTACCTGCAGACACAGCAGGTCAGAACCAACGTCATTTCAGAGCAAGCAGGTCTAGTCCTCACGCAGAGAAGCAGAAATGTCCTATGTACAAGGGCCCACGTACACAGCAGCCAGGAAAAGCAACGGCAAGTATCACCCCATCTTAAAGTCAGCCTTGTTTTAAAGTACCGATCACTAAAAATATCTGACACACAAGGGTGTTCTAGGAAGCAAAGGCTCCTAATTTCAGTATGACAAGTTGGATGGTCCAAATGTCGCTCCAGTTCCCTTTTCAGTCGCATTGGGCTGGCAGTAAGGCTGGACTGGATAGAAAATAAGCGACTTCTTGTTGAGGTATGAAGCAAATTTTGGGAAAAATAAAAAAAAATTAAAAATTCAGATCGGACCAAAATTAGGTTCTTTATCTTAGGTTTTTCCAACACGAAGAAAAAAAGCAATGTTTTGTTGACATTTTGGTCAACATAAATGATTTTTTTTTTTTTTTACACAAAATTCATAGTGTTTGTTTTACTCCCATGTTACTTGACCATTTTAATTCAGCATTTTTAGATAAAAATTGTTTTAAAACAAGAAACAATAACTTAATTACTAAAATATTAAAACAAATGCTTCAGCTTAACATCAGGAAGCTTAGGTGCTTTTATCTACCTTTTTATGCTTTTTTTTTTTCAGCTGAAAGTATCCACTAAAGCTCAACCCATATTTGTCAGCAACTCTCCCCTCAAACTCTGTTTTCTGTTCATTTAATACAGAAAACATTCTCTCCAATGGACCTGCAGCACCTCATTGATTTCACGGGGACATGAATGCAACCATCAAGAATTATACTTACCAAAATGATGACAAACTGGCATTTTCCTGAGACCTGGGACAGTACCTTGGGAAGCTATTTTTGGTAGATTATATAGCTTTTTTTCTCTGGGAAGCTGCGGCAGCATCCACAATACTTACTTTTATAATATCCTAGGTGGAAATGAGAAGGATGGCAGCAAAATGCTCGGGAACAACTTGTACATCCTAAGGCACATATGTAAGTACATATAAGAGTGAGAACAGGCTTTCATTAGCCTGGCATCGACATAATACATCAGACAGCTGTTCATGTTGAGCTAAACGGGCTGTAGTCGACTCCCGGTATGGATAACCGAAAGTCTTATAAACCATAATAAAATGGGGATTGCTCAATTTTCAGATACATGCATCAGGGAGCCATTTCACATGGTAACACTTGACAGGTATTCTCATTCTTCTCGGTATAAAAGTGGCCCAAGAATCCCTCTTCATCCCCAAAACCAAAAGGTGATTTGCAGAGAGCAGCTCCCTGCTGCCCGTACACCAAGCCAGTGTGGGCAGCACAGCCTTTCATACACCCAGGACACCCTGTGGACCAGCCACCCCACATCTGTGCTGGCAGTGGGCAGCCAACCCCCGGCAGAGCTGCTGCATGGGATGCCTGCGAGCACACAGCTTCCCGTGCCTCGTGGCATCAGCAGGCCGGCAGTGGACAAATATGCCTACTGCCCATGTTTGGTTGCCCCTTCCCAAAGGACCTAGCAGCCCTCCCACCACCTGCCCAGAAGCACGTGCGATACATCAACAAGACGCAGCCATTCCTCCCACCAAAAATGGGATCCCCATCATGCTGGTAAAAAAAATAGTCCTTCAGCCTCCTTGCTGGAGGCTACGTGGTCCATCGCGGCCAAAACATTCCTCGTCCCAAGTCTGCAGAAATCCCAATGGGATGCATTTCATGGCATGGGACTGGACCATGAACGTAGCTGTAGAAGACTTGCAACAAATCAAGAGCTCATTTACATTTTAGAAGACACTGAGGTCCCTCCCCTCAACTGCTAATTTAATAGGTTTCCAGTACTTTTTTTTTTTTTTAAAAAATCCAGTCTGGAAGCAGATGCTCCTACAGTTAAACCAAAACTTTGACTTACTTAGCACTGCCTGGCAAAGCTACACAACAACCCCTGAGCCGTACTGCAATATGCAAGTACTAAAAATAAAAGGTAAATTATATCAGGTGCTAGCTGCTACCACAGTGACCTGTATCTTAGGGTTTCAACTGCATCTCTGCCACACAGCAGAGCTTTATTGCCAAGCTTTTATATGTGCCACTGTCTGATCAAATAAAGCAGCCTTCTGCCATAGAGTGTGAGCAAGATTAGGAAGTAGGACTGACATATTTCAAGTCTCCTAAGAGCAAGGAGTGATTAAAACCACCCGAAGAAATGAAAAACTGAGCAAAGAGTGAACATTCAAAAGAAAATGCAAAATTTCACAATACAAGCTGGTTTTCTTTACACTGGACACATCTTGAGGTGGCTATGTTTAAAGGTAACTAGATTTACTGAAATGCATCAGTCATGTTCTTAGTATCAGCATTTCAGCCTTCAAAAGGTGGAAATGTCTAAAGGACTCAGGGGTGATGCAGAGATGCTGCCTCAGCCCAGTGTCGATGGAAGGAGAGGGCCATCGGGCAGAGCTGGCTGGGCCAGTGCAGGGGAAGAGGCTTTGGCAAACACAATTACTGCAAGATGCAGATCTCTTCTGCAGAAAAGAGGAAAAAGCATCCAGATACTGATGAGGTAAATGCAAAATGCAGCAAAAATTAGTGTAACAAGGGAAACATGAACTTCCTCACTGATTGACTAATTTCGGAAAGAGGAACAGTTGAGTTCAAGAGTAATATTCTGACACATCCCTACCAGAAAGATGAACAAGGGGGAGAGAAAGCTCAGAATAACACTAACAGACCCACATGGCTGCATGCAGCGAGAGAAGGGCAGCCCTCCGAAGGCCTGTCCTGCAGAGCCAGCCAGAAGGCAACAGCAGGCTTAGCGTGAAGATCAGACACCCACAAGCCACCCAAGCAGCGGAGGTATCTTGCTGCTTCACAGACCTCCATTTGGCAGCGGCTTCCCCACCATGGGCTGTCCTTGGGTGTCCCAGGGAAGCACAGAGACAGGGTAAAAGCCCCTCAGAGCCTGCAGGCACAGACAGGCTCCAACACCGGGGGGCTCAGCCACATCCCCATGCAGATCTCCCATCACCATGGGGAAGAGCCTCCTCACCGCAGCATCCTCCTACTGCCCAGCTCCAAGATGCCACCGGGCTGGCCCCCCAGGAAGACCTGGCTGCTGCCTCTCACAAGCAACAGCTTCGTGGAGGGCATGTGCTTTCCATTCTGAACAAACACACACTTTACATATCAGAGGTAAAAGATTTTATTATCCCATGGATTTTTCCTAAGAAGTAAGAGTCCTACCAGACAAAATATACAAAGCATCTTATGTTTTCTTTCTAGACAACTGCATTCTCATCCTATGAAACAGAGACCAAGTTAGTTCACCTTAAAGAACCAAGGTTTGTCCTTACAGTTGCAGGATTGCACAGTTAGCATATTCAATGACCGGTTAATTCATGCAGAATTAGAAGAAAAGGGAAAAGGGTCTGTATGCTCACCTGAGTGCAGGCTTAAGTTCCTAGAAATGAAAAGAAACGTGGGGCTTAAATTTACCAGTGTGCGGTACTTCCATTAAGCAAACCAATTCTCTGACCCTTCTTGTCATCCACTCTGCAATGAGAAGTAAGGGCTAGTAGCAAGTTACCGCTGGAAGAACTTAATGGTAGAGAAGCAAACACCCCTCTGGCAGCGGGAAACTTTCCTTACCAACCTGCATGAAGTACACATAATTCTTCATTTTACATCAAGCTTAAAGCAGAATGAAACCAAAGTGTTCTCCTCTACCTGCTAAAACTGAATGTTTATAATTGACTATGTTTATACAAAAAAATAAATTCCCAGCCTCTAAGGACATACTAATTCCTATTGCATTACATGACCATCTTGAGGTCCTGTTTTGTTTTTACATAATTAACTCACAGTATAAAAGTTTTATTCTAAATTATATTAACTTTTTTTGGTTCTGCTGAGTTAATGATTGTACTTGCATTTACTTTATCCTTCTCCTTCTGAAACAACAAGCTCATTTCAACAGATGGTGAACAAGTCCAGATTTGCTGGAAACCAATTAACAAGAATGTGCCAAGTTGAAACTCACCCCATTCTTTCAAGCCAAAAAACTGCCTGCATTTCAAGAACCTAATTAGCTTTAACTATATTTATGGAAAAAATGGAAGAATATTTAATTACTCTGCAATTCTTCTGTCTGATGATCAATAGAAATGCAGTTTTGTTCACACAATTCTCAGCAGTATATCGATCAGCTGAATCCTGCCTTGTATCAATATCTGTACTACAGTGCTGCCTGCAGATAATGCAATACATGGCTGGACTACAGTAATTACTATCAAAACAGCTTTCATCAGAGTTATACAAGAATACACACTCTGTTTAAAAAAAAAATTAAAAATTCTGCTTCTGCACTTGCCAGTAACTACCAGTTCTGCTGCTGACACCACTTTGTACAGAGGTATGGCACCCCATCCCCACACAGATGGGATCTCGACAACTCAGGAAGACAGACCTGTGTGAACATAACTCATCTTCCCAGGCACGCAGAGCTGGCCAGGACAGACACGGGGCTGGAGTAAACCACCTGGCTCCACCCGCAGCCACAGCCTATAGATGGGACATCAGTGGAGCTCTGGCACCTTGCATCAAAGATCCACCTCTTTATTTAGTTGGACAAAGTGACAGCAGATCTGCCCAGGAACCACAGCAGATGCCACTGTGTGCTAGAGGAAAGGCTACACAGCCTTGCACTTCACCCTCTGCTTTGTGGCTGGGGAGTAAGGGACATGCTGTCCCATTCCCAGCCCACCTCACTGCCCCTTGCCCTGGCCTCCTGCCCACCCTGAACACCCATCGGGATACCCTGCATTGCTCAGTGGGTTACGCTGAGCCATGCTGCGTTCAGGAGGAGGCGTGGTGAGGGGTGAGCCCGGGAGGCCAGTCATAAAAACCACACATAGTGGTTGCTTTCAGTGTTTGAAAATCTGGTCCTCAGGGGGACAGCAGACAGCGTGCTGGGACCACCACAGCATGGTTTGGGCAGAAACCCTCCCTCTGCTGAGCTTTCTCAATCACCCTGTCTGTAGCCTCACAACTATTCTTTTCCTAAGTGCAGCTGGTTATGTATTTCTGGTCATTACATCAGCATCAAAATGGTAACCTTTCTCTTGTACATACACCTTCTGTCCAGGTGCCAATGCAGCCTCAAAGCACTATACCAGCCTGAAATCACTTGGCCAGGGAAAGAGCACCTATTTCCAGCACTTCTATTTCTCGGCCATCCCTTCTACCCCAAACCTGCTCCCAAAAGACATTCCCATCCTGTAGCTGCATCGTACTCCCAGGTTATCTTTGACCACTGTGTAAATTTAAGCCCAGCAAACGTCTCAGGTAGGTAGCAGGGAGAGAAGAGAATCCACTGTGAGGCCACAACGGACCCAAGAGGTTAGAGCTGCACAAGCAGGGGAGGGAGTAAAAAAAAAGACAGATTACCATGTCTAAAGAGAGGGCTGAGAGCATGTGTGTGCAAGCAAAGCCAAGGAAGGTTACATCTGGAGAGTGGCTTCATGACTTTTTGCAGATGACAGTTTCAACCACAAAAGTGTTTTCAAAGTGACGAATACGATGACAGTTTCCAGCCTCACGTCGACTGATACCTAGACATGATTAAAAGAGAGGAGAGAGAAAATTCAACAAATTATAATCTACAGAGCTGCAGCAAGTGGGGGAAAGAAAGGAGGTGAGATGCAGCTGCGGAACACTGAAATGCAGGAACAACACAGCCCATATGAAAAGCAGCATAACCTGGTCTTTGGAAGAGCAGACATATGCTCTAGGCCACGGTCCCACAGTAAGAGCTGCTATGAGCTGGGGGAGCTGTGTGGAAAACTGCTAGTTTCAGCTGACAGCATCTCAGTGTTATCTCAGAGACCAGAAAGCCTCACAAAACCAGCAGAAGTCACAGACTGGTACAGAGCACAGCTCTAAATGCAGCCAAGGAGGGCTTAAAATCACCACCGCTCTGGCTGTTTTTATCCCCGCATACGCTGATCCTGCTACGGCCTCAGCCTCCCTGGGAAACAAGGAATGCTCCCCACACCCTTAAACTGCAGGACCTCAACTCTGGGCAGCTCTGCGAGGCAGCTGCTTCCCTCTTACGGCAAACCCGGTCGTGCCCTGCTGACAAAAAGGCCCATGCCAGGGTTCCATGAGAGCAGCAGCCAGTGTGCCGGCAGCCCCACGCACAATTGTGCAGCTTCTGTCGGGAAAGCAACCACGAACTACGGCTATGGCAACTGCTACACCCAAACGCTCTCAGCACCCTGCAGCTTCCCCAGAGATCCAAACCCAAACTGACTGTAGGTTCATGTTTCAGGTAAACCTTTAAGTACACCAGTATCTAAAAACAAATAAATGCAAATACTGAAATTAAGGAGTTTTTTTTCAGCAATATTACCATTTGTATGTAACAAAAGATATTGCTGATTTTCATGAAATCATTTTAAGGTAGTCCGATGTTCCCTCTTCGCAACTTTTTCCGTATTATTAAGAACTTAATTAATTAAAGGCAATTTGCAGATCTATTCTGCTCTGAATAGCTGCTACTGAAGTGGGTGTTTCCATTAGGGAAATTTTCCAAATGGTTCCCAACAGCACTGCTCTTAGTTGATCCCCAGGAGCCCACATGTAAATGAATTGCTGGCTCCTGCAACCATTTTCTCCTTCAACCATTTCTATTAGGTTGATAAACGCAGCAATAGAAACACAGCAGCCAGCACCCATTTGCAGCAGCAGCATCCCAGATTTGAATTTAGATGAATTAGATGGGAAACACCTCAAAAGATCTCCTGCGTGCTTATACCCACTGGGAAACCTCCCCTCTCACCAAGAAGAGGCCAGCACGGCTGTAACAGCAGATATAATGATTGTGATGCAGGGGGAAAGCAAGTTAGAACAGCTGAACACAGCAAGGCTCTTACGTCTCCTCGTGCTCCTCCGCTTCAGCCTGTAGGTCTCCTTGCCGCTGCAGAGGCGGTAGATGAAAGAGCCGAGCTGCTCCATGTCACTGACATGCTCAGTCGCGATCATCTCCTCCTGGATTATGTATGTCTGAGGCAGGTATGTCCCTTTCTGAAATGACACAGTTTCCACCAAAATAAAGTACGAACAGCACCATGATCTCCTCCTCCAACAAAACTGGCTCAGAGTGCCAAGGACAGCCAAACTGCGGAAAATTCACTGTTTGAGGGCTCAAACTCCAGTTACCAAGGCCGGTTTACACGCTTGCCTGTCCTCACTGTCAACTGTCCCATGCTACTAGCACAGGGTGCACAAAATGGATTAGATCCAAAAATTGAACGTTCATGTAGGGGATGAAGCCAGTGTAGGATCAACCCTGTTATAAACTAACCCCGGTTTTAAAGGAGGGCATGCAAAGCCGTAACTCTGAGAACACAATGAATCCATCTGAGAGAGATCAAGGCTCAACCAAAATGCCAGGAACTCCCCTGAAAATGTGCATTTTACATGTACTTCAAAAGGCAAAAGCCAAAACCACCAGCCCGGCTCAGATTCCAACAGTTTCCTGAGTTTTCCACACTTCCTCCTCTTCCTTGGTCCACTCAGCACAGCCACAATCATCTGTTGTCCTTATAGCCCAGAGGAACGGGGACTAGAGATGGGCCATGGGCACCGCATTTAGAAACACCACCCTGCACGGTAGCACTAGGCGCTCAGGGGAAAGTGCGCTCTTGGCACACTTCCATCACCCCAGGGACACCATTCAGCGACTCTGGGGCACTGCAGGAAGGCAGCTCACGCCAGAGACCGAGCTGGGGAAAAGCAGCACACGCAATCTCCCTGCTGCTGGGGTGGAGGCCACTGTGAAGACCAGGGTGATGAGTGGGGTGCCTGGTGGGGGGACATGTCAGAAAGCCACCAGGGGCTGGAAAAAATGGGGAGAGAGAAAATGGGGTACCTGGGAGCACCCTGGGAATGGAGGCTGCCTCTTTCCCTGCAGGAAAGAGATCTGCTTGGTGTTGAAGACTCTCTGCAAGCTGATTCCTAGGTGCTCAGGGCATCTCACAGCTGGTCTGGGCACCACGGTGGGAATGTGCAGCTGTGTTACAAGTACACCTCGGGCTGGGGCGCACTTGTGAGCAGACTAGATGCTAACTAGGTCATGAAGCAAAGGCTCACTTCTGGTCCCTTTTGCTTAAGAAGAGTCAGAGAAATAAAAGAATGGGTAGATCCTGGGGCCAATATAAACATAATCAAGTGGAAAAGCAAGCAACAACAGCACAATTTCAAATACCACCTCTTCAGTTTCCACCACAGGACTGGTCATCTCCATAGAGGTGTACATGGAAACATGCTGTCTTAACTTAGCACTGTGCTGTTGGGCTGGCACAGGCTACTGGATTGATAAAGCTCTCTTCTAACGCTGGAGGACTAGACTATTAGTGGAAGTTTGTACTACACCAACATAACAGTTTTGCAAGAAATTCAATTATTGATCCTCAGTGGGAGAGCGCAGGAGAGGGCATGCGATACGTACAGTTACTAGCAGGAGCTGTCATGTTAACACCTGGGGCTGGGGCTCAGGATCTGCCACATCCTTGACCTGCCAAGATGACTTAGAGAGACAGACACATGCACAGAATCCAATTTCTTCATTGTTTTAGATTTAAATAGCTGTGGCAGCTGAAGTAGTCAAGAATCATCGCTCCTCCATCACAGGACTGTGCAGCAAGGATGATACCTTCAATTCTCTGCCAAGAGTTTTCAAAAAACTAAAGCTTTGAGCATCTTGTGTTCTGCAGAAGGTGTGGATCTTCCACCATTTAACTGGGTCACCTCCAACCTTCTGCTGCTGTGCAAGGGGGAGCATCCCTCCATCCTTTTCTCTCAGGTGCTTACGCAGCCCTGTTCACTAAACTGTCACACCTACACAGAATAAAGCCTGCAAGAAGCAGCAGAGCTGCCATTTACAGGCAAAAATAATCAGACACAAGAGGCCTTGTAATGCATACCTGGGGACAGCAGGGTCAAGACCTGAGCGGGGTCTGGCACAGCCGTGCCCCACACAGCAGGGACAACAGAGCAGGCACAGGGCATGTGGCAGCCACACTGCAAAGGGGCGCCCTGGCACCAGGCTGGCCAGGGAGGAAAGGGCAAAGGAGGTTCACTGACTCCCTGTGCTGCCACAGGCTGCTGGAGCAAACCGCTAACGTTATTTGCTGCATTGAGGTTTGGTCCTAGAAACAGGACGGAAGCCACTGAGTGTCTTCAAACATAAACCTGCAGCTGGAAATTAGCCTTATTCATTAGGGACTTGACTGATTCAGAGAGGCAGAGAAGGTAAAGCTCTGAGACCAAGAACCAAAGCAGCTCCTCCAGCATCCAAACAGGAGCACTTCTGAGCAGGGGGGCAAGTCACCAGGTGATGAAGGTCCCTGCAGCAGGAAGAAATTTGGCCTCTCTACCTGACACAGGCCACCAGCAAGGCCCCGCCTGTGGACATGAAGATCATAGGCTCAAAGGATAATTCAGCGGGGAAGGGGCCTCACGGCTTTATCCAGTCTGGTCTTGAAAATCTTCAAGGATTTCAAGGAGGCAGCACAACCTCCCTGGGCAACCTGCTTCATTGTCATCATGGTGAAAAACTTTTTCTGAGCTCAAGAGCAAGCTAAAGACTTTAACACAATGTCTCTACGTTGCATGTTAAACCCTCCACAGACAGATCGGGCACTTACCCGTCCCAATAATCAGAAAGTTATTTAAACCCATATCTGCTTTGTACTCTTTTTAAAGAATCAAACACATAAGACCATTTAAATTGTATTTTTATCCCCTTTCTAAATTCAATTTCTGATAAAGGCAAAGCATCATTTTCATTGACTGTGAGTATATATCTGTTATTTTAGGATGTGAACAGCATTCTCTCAGTTTTTTTGTGAGGCTTCACTGTCAGCTTGTGTAATCCTGCCTTTTCCATTTCCCTCTGCCCCAGGGACTGGTCACCTGCCATGGTCAGAAGCTATGAGTGGTTTGGAGCAAGTTGTAAGTAAATGTGTGTTGTACCCCAGCAGGGTTCCAAGCACATTTGCCAGATGGTCACAGTGCATGAAATTGTGAGGACTGCTATGAAACAAACTAGGAGTTTGACAGGGGCTGGAGATCAGGCATCTCTCAAGGCACAACCTTTTGCCTCCGAGCTTAACTCCTATGAAGTTCAACACACTGCATGTAGCAGGAAGTGAACAAAAGGAATTTAAGAAAGAGTAAAGTTAGATTTGGGGTGGTTTTTTTCTTTTCTTTTAAATAGACCCACAGAGAAGGGAGTAACAGACCCAAGCTCAGTGCTTTCCTTTACTTGCAAAAGACTGAGATAGATGCGTGCTTTCTGCAGACTTAAAAATCCTGGGTTTTTTTCCTGCTGTTCAGATTAAATAGTACTCTATTTTAAGAAGACTGCTTTCAGTCACTGTAATAGCAGCACGGGCTTCTGAACGGAACAAAACTGCAGTTACTAAACCAAATTAATGCTGGCTGTGAGCAAAACTGCATGAGCCCAAGTCCAGCGTTGCAGCCCGCAGCGCAGCGGGGAGGGCAGCAGAGATTCCTCCCCAAAAAGGTGAAAGCTGAGGGCCTGGTACTCCCCAGGGGACAGAGAGCTCTGCAAATGGCAAACCACAGCGGTAACCACAGCAAGAGTGAAAGGGGGGAAACGTTTTTTTTTTTCCCCGTGATGCCTACAATCAGAAAACACCAGAGGGAAAGAATCTGCTGCTTCTCTGCGTCACCCTGGTCAGGTTGATCCA
Organism: Ibidorhyncha struthersii; assembly: GCA_013398815.1. Taxonomy (NCBI): domain Eukaryota; kingdom Metazoa; phylum Chordata; class Aves; order Charadriiformes; family Charadriidae; genus Ibidorhyncha; species Ibidorhyncha struthersii. Next base: position 469,252 of record VZSZ01000993.1, read on the forward strand.
TCACACCAGTGTTACCATGCTGTCTGCAATATTAGTATTTCAGCTAAACCCACTGAAGCTTTCACTCTGCATGAAGTCTCAGCTCTGTCAGGAACAAGGCTTACTTCCACAGGCACAGCAGTTCTGATTTCCCACAGGCTTCCAGCTGGCACCCACAAGCCAACTCAAGAAAAGCATGCAAAATAAGCAGGATTGTAGCTGTACCTTCACATTAACCAGCAGCTCCCACAGGTTGCGAGGAGGCATCACGATAGTGGTGTTCAGCTCGATGACGTAGCACTTGTCCAGCGTTATGTCATGATAAGCTGTCAGACCCTGCATTCCAAGCACAGAAATCAAGGAATTAAGCCCTTTGCAATTAAATGTGGCTGTGAAAATGGGTGAAAAGAGGGAATTCGGGGAAGACAGGAAATTGCTTTGAACAGCAAACCTGTCCCAGGATCTCCCTACCAAGCAAGACGAGCAGGTTAGAAAATCTCAGAGAGGGCCTTGGGAAGGCAGACAGCTCAGCAATAAGATCATCATAGACATTTGTGACAACAGGGATAGCACTAGGCCATGAGCACCGTGCTGGCGCACCCCAGCTCTGCCCTGTGCTATGCTCCCGGAGGCCCCAAAAGCTCCTTACTCGCTGGAAATCATGGATGATATCCGCAGGGTCACTCCCTCCAAACTGGGGCACCGGAACATTGATTTGCTCATAGTTCTCCTCAAGGTAAATCTTGACATCTTCGTGCAACTCCAGCTGCCCTTTGAACGGTGAATACAGCGAGTCTTCATAAAGGACGCCGCAGTGAAACACGCTCTCACGGGGCAGCTGTGAGGACAAGATCCAGACAGAGGTACAACACTCATACACCCCACACCCCACTAACAGCTACAGCAAACATGGGAAGAAATGTACCCGTACTGGGTAAAAACACTCTTTTCAAACAGATGCTTGAAGCTATTTCAAGATCAGTCTTTTTAACAGAGAATGTTCTTGATGAAGACAGTGCAAAACACCCTAGTGAAATGACCACGTCTCCCTTCCTCCTAACCAGGTCCAAAGGGAATAAAGGATTCTCTGTGGGATTTCACCAGAAAGGCAAACTGACTGCCTATAGGCTCTTAAATTTCATAACCAGGATGTTCACATCCCACCATAGACATGGCTTCCAGTAACTGCATTTTTCTACATAAGGCATATAAGCTTGGGGCAAGCAGAGCATAACTTCAAGGCACTTGTAGCTTGGATAAGGCAAATGCATCAAAAAAAAGCAGCTTTGCCTCACTGCAAAATAGGAGCTGCTGCTCTCCAGGGCTCCAGAAGCACAAGATATGGGCAAGAGAGCTAACGCAGGGTGAGCGATCAAGTTTGAGCATTAGGATCACAGGCACAAACTGCAGCCACTGGAGACTGAGACATAAAGCCCCCATTGCCTTGGTCTCCAAAGCACCTCTGACCACGCTGAATAGCTTTGCTGTGTAATTGGACATAAGCTGTCATTTGGTATTGCAGGCAGGCAGTTGGGGTGACACCAGGTGGTCCCAAATGGACCAGCGGGCATTTCCCAGTGCCATTCAGCACGTGCCAAGGGTAGGTTATTGACTGGGTGATGGACTAAACACTGTCCATAACCTGGTCAATAACCTTCCCTCAGTGCCGGGGGCTTCTTCTTATAAGGAACTGTCTACACAAAAGCCCGGCAACAGGATTCCATCACACTAGCACAGCAGTGTGTGGGAGGGACGAGCAGCCCTGCGGTTGTCATAGGGTTTCCAGATCAGGTATAAATGAGCATGGGTAATAAAGCACTGATGTATCTTAAAACAAAGATTGCAAGTTAATTTGACAGCAAGAAAATTTATGGAGCAAGGGAGTGTATAAAAAGACTATATTGCTGAGTGGATAAGTGCTGGCTGCAAGATGAAGGTAGCTGGCGGTCCTGGGAGAACTCATTCACTAATAGCTGCTCCAGAGCAGAACGAGGGCTGCAGTGCAAATCGATGCTCTGGGGTTTCTTGGCTAAACACTCAGCAAGCCACAGAGCTCAGCAGTTTTCTCCTTAAAAAGCAACTCTGCCCTGTCTTACTCCCTCTGCTCTGACCCACCACAATGCTGCCAGCCCAGCGCCTCAGTGGGCCAGGCTTTGCAAAGACTATGTGGAAGAAAAGGTGCTGAATTTTCACTTCTCACTTGCTTTATTAATAGTGGCACCTATTTTTGTTACACCTACAAAGTTTTGCTGTGCTAGGGCCTAAAAGACCTACTGCAAAAAGCTGTTCCCTTGCCTGTACCTCCCTGATCTCTCCAGGGCTTGCTCTTCTCTCACAACAAGCTACGCTTTCAAACTGCCTTACCCCTGACAGCAGTGATGTTGGGTTTAAAAGGTAGAACTGGCAGGATACTTTTATTGCGTTAAAAAAAGGCAAAACAAAGCCACAAGGGAGGAGAGAAGGAGGGTTTCTGGAAGGCCTGGCAGTCGGGATGGAGGTGAGCCTGAGCCTACCACTTAAGACATGCCTCATCTGCCATGCTCAGAGGACCAGCTCCTGAGTTACCGCAGTGCAAAGCACCAACGCTTTCAAAGGTTGAAACAGCTTGTCTGGCTGCTCCCGCTGAAGAGCCAGCAGTCCTTCCCGACTCGCACCTACCTGCGTGATGAAGAAGTATCTGTACACATACATCGATGCAAAGACCAAGCCCAGGAGCAGTACGAGAAGACCCATGGTCAGGTAGCACACCCCGCTGAGTGATGTCCTCCGGCTCTGCACCGTGGGAGCCGGCTCCTCCTGTGAGACAAAAGTGAGAGCATCGGTCAGCCGCCGCTGCAAGGGATCAGAAAATCAACTGTATTTAATGCAAAGGCTGTGCATGGGTTTATGGTGTGCAACCTGAAGTGGGCAGGCACCGTCCTGCAAAGTGATTTCACATCTGACAACATTCTGGGAAGACTAAAACACTTCTTGTGCATTTTGCTCTCTCATCTGCCCTTATATATATATTTTTTAATATATATACACACACACATATAAAGTGTGTGTGTGAACATACACACATCTATGTATACTCTGCTTCCCACCAGCTGCTCAGAACAAAGTCAAGCTTTGTTTCAGTGGGTGATAAGGACTGGCTGAAGAAAAGGAAATCAGGAACTAACAGTTCCTGGCTACTGAATGTAACAGCATTTATGTATTCATACACAAAAAAATTTTAGTGAAATGCTGCCACTCTTGCAGAATTTTTCAGGGGAAATTTCTGAGGTGGAAATTACTGGTCTCAGAAAGGCACCTCCTGGCCCTGCTGGGATGAGCCTACCCAAACAGCTGTGTTGATCTCAACTTCATTTTCAAGCAGATTCCTGCACACCTTCCAGGAATATGGTCAGAGCATCACAAGAAAACATATCTGCCGCTTTTAGAGTGCTGCCCAATCTATACCGACGGTAGCCAGCTCACCTTGTCACAGCGCTGAAAAAGGAGGGCAGTGCAAAGGCAGGGTTACCGCCTGGGGACCACTCATCCCAGCCTACCACGCTCTTGTTTTTACTACCAAAATAACCCTCCAAAATGTTAAGCAGGAGGATGTAAGGCCTTTCAGAAGCAGATGAAAGAAGCCGGTTCAGAGATGCCCCAGTTTCCACACAGAAGAGCTGAAAGCTGCCCTCAGCTGAGCAGGCAGGCAGGGGAGAGAGGTGCACAGGGAGGGCTCCTGCAGATTAACTCCCTCTCCGCGGTACGTGATCCGACATGTTTGATTAGAAACACACTGTCCCCACAGCTAGCCAGAGACTGGTACGAACTGGAGGAACAGATTTAAAAGCACAAAACGCCCTCTCATTTCTAAGATGCATCACTTTTAAAAGGAAGAGATGTTTCTCCAGGATGACACGGCCAAAACCCACTGGGTGGTGCAGGTGCTGAAGCCCCAAGGGGAGATGCCCCCCAGTCCCTGCCACCCACCAGTGGTGTGAGACTGCTCTGCACAGCAAAGCTGGTAGCAAACACCTCTTTCCCCTTCCCTGCCATGGAGCAGCCCTCATGAGAGCAGCAGTTCAGTCCCAGGTTTAGAGGCATCTGGTCACTCCTGCCCCGAGACTAGAGCACCCCAGCATCCCTGGGACACCTATGGGGAGCCCGCCAGGCAGGGATCCCCCCACATACCCAGCACCTGAGCTCTATCAAGGTGCAGAACAGGGGCAGAGCCAGGATCCTGCAACCCCTCTGCTAACTGCTCCACTCCCAGCCAAAGCGGACTGCTCCAGCTATCGACTTTTTCCTTTCTAGCCACATTCAGACTGATAACTGCAAAGACTAAATTGCTTTGGGAGAGATAACAATACCAGCATGCCTCCAGGAGAAATTAATCTATACTTATTTCTCCTTCATCCCAGCTGTTGAAAGACCCGCTGCATCTCTATTCACCGCCAGCTCCCTACACTGAAGAATCAGTGTAATGTTTGTTGCTGCTCCTCCAGCAAATAAAGGGATGAGCAAACTGAAAAATATCACATTTTAAGTTCACTTCCAATCTTTGCCTTCCTCTCCTTCTGCAGACAAGGGGCAGCAACCGTGACAAGCCACAAAGAAAAGAAAGGAGGGAAAAAAAATATCACATTACTAGAGAAAGTTGAAAGGCTCTCTGACATGAACTGCTAGGACAGGAAAGTCATGCTATATGTCAAGTGTTTCACAAAAACAGATTTCCCAAGATACTTGTCATCAGAGAAACAGTGCAGACAGTGGGGGTGAAGAGGAACAAAAAGCTCTCCAGCTACTGACACTGAAGCACAGCTGAGAAAGTGTTTAACGCTCCGCCAGTGAATTACACGCGAAAGGTGCCAGGTTCCCGTGATGGATTATGGACTGCTTGCTTCCTCAGTGAGCTGCAAACACTAACTCCACAGAGAGCTTGGGGAGAGGGTTCAGAAGGACACAGAAGCTCAAAGAGAAAAAAAATTACTGCCACTAAAGAGAAAAACTGTGTTGGAAGAATGGTAGGGAGGGGCAAATACACCCTCGCTGGTTTGCTATTTGCTAGAGCAGGTCTGTGCTCTTTGCACAGCCAAAGACACAGCGAGACATCCCACCCCTCACTGCCAAAGCAGATGAGTTCGGCTCCCTACAAAGCATTCCTGGCTTTGGGAAAAATGCCTGAGTTTTGCATTTTGGGAGAAGGTGGGGGAAGCCAAGCAGAGCTTTGCCCTGGGAGAAGATACAGAACACCAGGAAAAACGAAAAAAAACCCTCAAATTCTGAGGGAGGAAAGAAAAACTCAACAGCAACTGTTCTGATGGAGAGGAGATTAAGGCAGGGAGGTTAAAAATGCTGCCAGGCAGGCCAAGGGGAACGATTAACCACAGTCCTGCAAAATACTGTATCAAAATCACCTGCGCAAACCCTCATTGAAACACACATCTCCTTCCCCAGTCCAGCAGATTAAAAGGCCACCAGCCTTTGTCACAACGAATGAATTACATTTTAAAAGCAACTACACGTTAGTCAGCACCCGAGCTTTAGGCTGGAGGCGTTCTCAGTGCTGACGGCCGGGCGACTGAGCAGTGCACAACCTGCTTTAACAGCATTTCACCCAGGATAACAAATCTGCACCAGGTTGGAAAAATCCAGGCAGCTTCTTCTACAGGCTGCTGCCCGGCTCATGCCGCAACGTACCTCCTTCCCACAGGACTGCCACTCCCTGCAGTAGAAACACGGGTATTTTAAAAAAACAAGAAATCCATTGCAGCTGATTTCCATCTGTTCTTGCTGTCGGAACGCCTGGCTCCCCAGCAAGGGAGCAGTTTTCCCCTCAGCTAACCTTATCATATAAAGAGAACCAGGTGGTCCCAGCAGCAAGCTGCAGGAAAGCCATCCCCACCAGAAAGACCCCAGGACCAACAGGCAAACCACACCATGCACCGCACTCATGCCACACAGCAGACTTGGCAGATCTGGCAGCATTCCCGACCTCCGTGAATTTCAGTAGCGGGGAAAAGAATTAGACTTGGCAGTGGCATTCTCCTGCACAGCAGATCACACCTTCAAGATGTGCATTTCCACCAAGGACAAAAATCAAAATATTAACATGCAAAAACGCTGTACGTTCACCAGATGTTTAACAATATTCCATAACAATTCATTAACCAAACACTCTTCTTGCAACAAGCCATCCTACTAATTTTCTGCCTCAAACAACTATGGGGTTTTTTTGGCCAAGAGAAATGGGAAAGGCTGGGGTCAAAACAATCCCTGGGCAGAGGCAGGGACAAGTATTTTAGTTCAGCAAATGGGCTTTCCTTTTCTTTTATCGTCATTTTTAAAAACAATATTCCAACAGATGGGCATGTTTTACACAAAAAATCAACATAAAGCCCTTCCTCCCATCTCTGGGCTACGCAGAGGACAAACATTCATTTGCTTCTCCATGAACAAACGGATGGAAAAGCGACAGCAGTTGAAGAAGAGCATGATGTCCACGCGCTACAGATGTGCATGCGAGAATGCATGGACAGGTCCACAGCTTTGCAGAGTATCCCACTGAGATTTCAGGGCAGGAAAACCCTCTCACTCCACACGATGATCCTTTCTTTGCTTCATATTTCTTGGTATCACCACATACCCCAGCACCAGTGCAGGCAGCAGAAGCTGCCACTTTGCTGACCCGACAGAAAGGCCTAGGCCAGCTCCCTTTCCAGTGGGAAAACTGGAAGAGGCTGCGGGCACAGCTCCTTCCCCTGCGCAACCAGAGGGCAAGGCACAGCTCGCTCTTCCTCCGCATGGGCAATGGGGGAAAGCATCCATCTCTCAAGGAGAGCACCCGCGCACCTTGGTTTTCTGCCAGGCATTGTCGTGCTAATACTTCATCCCACTGCGTGAGAGACAGAGGCAGCTCCAGCACGCAAGCCTGAATAACCAGACATGCTGATGCAGCTCCAGTTTGCAGGCGTGATTGCTTCACAGATACTCAACCCAGTGCCTGGCAGCAGACAGGATACTGGAATATAAAAAGGAATTCCTTTCCTTGGATAAAACAGGCTCTTCACTACATTCCAGCTCCCTGCCTGCTTGTGGGGCCGGTGCAGGAACAGGCAGCAGACACCCTGATGGGAGAGGATGAAGTTATGATATAGACCATTCGGTAGAGGAGGCTTGAAATTAGCCTGAGAGGGGAAAAGAAGTCCTAATTCAGTCTTTGAGGATTTTTGTCAGAATTTCAGGCCTTGCTGAGGACGTGATGAAAACAGCTGCTGTCCTGGTATCCCTATTTGTTACTGAACGGCTGAGGAACATCTCTCCTACAAGGGGGTGGGGGACAGAAGCCCAGCTGTGCTTTACAGGCACAATGTCCGATCCATAGCATGGAAACCAAATCCAAAGTCCAGAGTAAGAGAGTGTGGGGAAATCAGCAATGCCTGCCGGGCACTGCCAAGGGCACCTACTACTGAGCAAACCCTCCTGGCTTCACAGCGCTGAGCCTTTGGGCACTAGCAGGGGCTGCTAGCAAGAACCAGACCCAGTGAGGTGTTGCCCTTGATATTTCTCATGAACACAGTACAGGGTTATGAAAAATAGGTATTTGATTCTATCGCTCCTTCATCAACAATGTCTTGCTGAAGATGACAGAAATGAGGAAATTAAAGGTGTCATGTCATGCCTTGTTTCCTCCTGAGCCGCACACTGCCTCGGCAGAGGTGGGCTCAGCTCATGCCCTTTTTCTGCTTCTTCAGCTTTGGAAACAGCTCTGAGTTCTCCAGAAACCATTCTTCCTGCATTTCTGAAACACACAGGTTTGCAGTATTTCATTTTAGGTGTAGCAGGGCCTGACAAACAGGGCACGCAGCTCAGCAAGTGTCTAAATATACACCCCCAACAGGCAAAGAAGCTTGGGGCAACTAAAAATAGTAAATGTGATTTTGGCGACTGACAAGTGAGAAATGTGATGCAGAGTAAATACTCAAAGGGATGCAGTTTGGAGAGGAGTGCTATCTGAAAGGCAGCAAAATATGTCATCCCTCTCTGGGAGGTTGCTTGTTTCAGGGAGCAGCAGCCTGAGCTCTCAACGAAGATGTACTGATGTAACTACAAACACTTGCCACAGGCAGCCACGGCTTCCTCAAAGGACGCAGGTTCGAAACCTATGAAACCCACATCAGAAAATCTAACTGATCTCACCGTTTACTCATTTCTGGTAACCAAAGGCTGACAGGGAGTATGGAAAAAGAAAAAAATCAGTTCAAGGTCTCTACCTCCAGCACATCAAGTCCCACATTCACAGTTAAAATCAGTCACCGCTTTACAAAACGCAAGGACTTGCAATAGCAGCACCTCCATTGACTTCAGATGGAAAAACTCCACAGCTGACTGCTGGAAAATTGTAGTGCTGCCTCAGTGGGTCTAAGCTGGTATGGACTGACCTCTCCTCTGATATGCCAGGCTTGGCTCTGGGTGTCACCTCTCGGCAAAGCAACCCCCATGTCTGCACTGATGCAACCTGCTCTTCCTGCAGGCAAAGCAAAGCCCTCACCATCCATCCACCCCACAGACAGCATCCCTACTACCTGCAGGTGCTGGGCACTGCCAGCACTTACTGATGCTGCTCTGCATGATAAAAAGCACTGGAGAGTTTGTGGGATACACTGTAGGGCAAGCAGATCCAGACCTGTCTCCCAGAGACCACCTCTCCCCTATTTAGGCATTCAGACCCAGGGAAGCTCAGTGGAGAAGAGCCTTAAGGGACAGCCAGAGCGAGCAGAGGTGGCCAGCCAGGGTTCGAGATTGAAGCACTTGCCAAGCTAGAGCTCTGGAGAAGGAAAGTGAGAGACTACACACAGGGAAAAGGCAGATGAAGGAAGACAAGAAAGGGGAGAGGAACGTAGAGAGATAAACCACTGCAGCAAAGGCAGTTTACCTTTGCATCCACCAAAGCATCTCCCACATTCCAAAAGAGGCTCCTCTGCCAGATGAACAAAAAATGAGTCTTGTCCTCAAGAGCAGTTATGCTTGGAGGGATGAGAGGGAGTGAAATGAGGAGAAATACCAGGTGACACCAAGGGGTAACAGTGCCTGGGCCATCATCCCGGCAGAGAGCCACAGGGGTCAGTGCTCAGCACTAGCAATGAGAGGCCCCTGAGCAAGCCTGTTACCTGGAAGGAGAGTCCTCCCAGCCTAAAAAGCATTTCTAATGCTTTTGGTCAGGAAAGAAAATAATGTGTGCATGCATGGAGAGAGAGAGAGAGAGAGAGATACACACACACACGTATATATATGGCACCCAGTTTCCAAGGCAACGAACTCCCTGCACACAGTACTTGAGCAGCGCTTGTGCAGGGCACGCAGCAGCATTTCCACAGAGAACACAACTGATGGCTTTTGGACTTAAAGATGCCTGGAAGCCAAAAAAAAAAAAAAGCCTGTAATTAAGAGACTATCACAGCTGAAGGCAAAAAGGTTGCAATAAATGAATCTAATCACATCTTTAAATGATACCACGGCACGTGACTAGCAACAAAGCCACCTGCCTCAGGAGTCACTTCGCAGTGCTGGAAATTAGAATATCAAAAACCACCACCAGCTAATTAAAAGCCCCAGCTTTGTTGATAGACGACAAAGACAGCAGGATGTTAAAAACGCAGCCTAGCACGTGGGAGCTCCTAAGCGCTCAGTGATCATGTTTTCCTTCTCTCTCGTCAGGAAGAGAGATATAAACCCCCCCTTTTTTTCCTTTTTCCATTACTTTCTGGAACTAAGGGGCTGTTTCTCCTCCCTCTTTGCACAGGGGTGAGAAATTCATTTCCATATATTTTATTTTATTTTTTTGGCAGAGGCACAACAACTTCCAGCTGGAGTTTTTCCAGCTCCTCTCTCCTCTTTCCCAGGAGTAAAACCATTCAGAGCATTAGCAGAGCTAACAAAGCCCCTTGTAAAAATAAGGCTATTCTTACCAGGCACATAGCTATAGCCCCGAGCGTCACGCTGAACACACAGGCAGTCAGAGAGAAAAAAAACAGCTGTGACAGAGGCAAAAAATGTCCAAACCTGGGTGTTGAACAGCCTGACTGCCAAAATACGGGGTCTCATGAACACAGCCTGATTTCCAGAAATCAACAGGAGCTGCAGCCACTCACTGCAAATCAGTCCCTGGGAACTCACTGGGGAAATCAGTCCCTGCCCCAGGGCAGCCCCACCACCACAGCTAAAAGGCTCTGGAGCACCTGGGCAGACCTCACCTGGCAGAGGGAATGAGCAAGCACAGCCAAGTGAAGGCCAGGGGGTTTGGGGGTTTGGTTTGGTTTTTTTTTTCAACCCTGAAGTGGGAGGCAGCACTAAAAGAATGGAAATTTTCCCCAGGAGAAGAGTGAAGGTTAAGCTTTGGCATTGGGTCTCAAAACCTACCTAGAGCAATTAAAGACACAAGGCAGCTTAAGCAAGAGTGAAGCAGAGCAGCTGCTCTATGGATAGGGGAAGTTCTTAAATGGAGGGGTTGGCGAAGTTAAAGAGAGAGACTTGATTCAAAGGTAAAGACACCTGCAGGTGGGCAGACACCTGATTCCTTAAAAGACCTTTGACCAATGCCAAAAATATTCAAGAACACTGAGAAACTGAGTCAAGGAAATGCCAACAGCTTTCAGCTTGCTCCTGGTGTAGCTGAGTCTTCCTTCTCCCTGGTGAAGTGAAGAGAAGCTGCTACCAGCTGCCCACAAAACCAGCCGCTTGCTTCCACCTTCACAGGCGGTTTGGCAAGAGGTAAGCCTGACTGCCCACCAAAGTGACGAGATGACCCCTGGCATGACAGTGGGACCACGCACTTGGGAAGGAGCTGTTCCATCCCAACAGCCAAACGCTCACTTTTTCACAGACTAAAATTGTACAATTGCTCCGATATAAAACAAGCACACCTACCAAGCTGTGCAAGAGGCCCAGGGAGTCCTGGGCACAAGCCAAGAGAGCTAGCAACTGATTTTGCAAAAGGTGCAAAGGATCGGGTGCTGTCTCAGCACTCAGAGTCCACTGTTTCCCGGAGTTCAAGCCGAAGTATCTCAGCAAGGAACCAGACTTCAGGTTACATTTCTCTCTTCCCAGAAAATCAGGACTTACACAGTGTCACCCCATAAAATGAAGTCACTACTCCCTTTCAGAACAGACAGTGATTATCTCTTCTCCCAGCAGCAGCATAGGAAAACCCTGACAGTCAGTCCTACACTCAAAAATTCACCACAAAGAAACAGCATGTAGTTTAACAACAGCGAGACAGAAGAGGCAAATTTACCCTTCTTAGCTTTATCATTCAAAATGACTTCAACAGTAGGGCATGGCAGCAAGAAAGACAACTCTGCAAAGCAAGTGCAGAGGGATGAATTAAAAAAACCAAACCCCCTCACACTGTCCTCCCTCAAAGTGTAACACTGGCATTAAAAAAAAAATAACAAAACACACCCAGGTTCCCACATATCACCTGGGAAGAAAATACTCATCCACAAGTGAAAATGCCGTTTCCATCTCCTGTAAACCCATTAATGAGCAACGATTTGGTTGCACAAAAGCAGGAACTGCAAAACCGCGCACAAGGAGAACTCATCCTCCCTAGGCACTCCATCTCTCCAGACCTGGAAGCAGTGCTCTGCTGCACCTGAGCTCCCCTCCTCTGAGCAGCCACACACAACACCTACCAGGCCACCTCTCCCCAAACAGCTGCAAGAGTGGCACAGCACAATGATGGGGTGAAAACCAGCATTCTGCTTATCACTGCACAGCGCAGGGCTTCTTACAGCACAGCAAGGAGAGCTCCCATCCTACGGACATGATCTGTATCACTGCAGTATTAATACATGCAGTGTATGCAGCAAAGCTTCTGCCTCATACTTACATTTGGTTCGTTTGTACCCTTTAAAACTGCTTCTTTTTAAACGTTTCTTGGTTTTCTGTGTTTCACCAAAGAAATCGCTGCACTCAAAGCGGGTAAATGCAACAGGTTCTTCCCACGTAAAGATCACCTATGTGCAAAGCTGTGTTGGCTTCAGCTCTCCACCAGCTTTGGGAGAATGCACACCCCTAGACAGACATTTCAAGTTTCTCCGTCTCCAGCTCTTCAGTCTACATCTCTTTGGTGAGAGAGAGCTCCGTGTTTCCAAATTCAGTCGTATTTATAACACTTCTGCTAGAAATAGTCATTCCCTCTCCTAATCCCCCTGCCAGTTTTAGCCAGACCCTTCATCACGCCTAGCTGGAATATCAAATATTCGTGTCCAGAGTCCAGTAAGATACTTAAGTCTAAAATTTCACTAGAGCGGATCCTGTAAGGGTCCAGAGATGTTTCTTCCAATTCAGCCCTTTTCCTCCGCTTCCAAGGCATCCCTAAACCATGTAGAAGCGAGAACCACTGACAACGGTTCTTTTTGAGTTGAAGACTCCACACAGGACACAAAAAGAAGTCATCGCTTCAGCCTACATGGATATGGGAGGATTGGGCAAAGGCCAGGAATAACCTTCTGTTACAGGAGGCAGCTTCTTCAAATTAATATCTACCATGTTGAGATCCCTAAATCAAGACTTCAACATGGTGAAAACACCCACAGCTTAGGAGCATCAAGCCTGGACTCAAGCCCGCAAACATGTCAGTGAGCATAATCAATCCACATCGCTGCCAGCTAGTTTTTCTCCCTCTCTCTGAATATACAGCTTGTTTTGTGAAAAATCCTGTTTTAAAGACTCTTCCTCACATCCCCTTCCCCAGCCATCTGTCTTCCACCTCACAGCACCCTGCAAGGAAGTCACTCACACAACCCCCCATTGCATCAGCACAGCATTTTCCACCAAGCTGGCACGACTCCGCTTTACAGGGCCGGCAGAGGTGCCCACACAGCCACCCAGAGCCACTGCTCCCCCACCCGCCCCATGTGCCGGAGCCCAGCTCTTGGAGCATCACTGCTTATGAGGCACCAGTACCTCCAGGAAGGCCAGAAGTGGCATTGTCCTGCTCCGATCTCCTCCCATGAAGCACACGGGAGCCCTCTTGGGCTCTCTCAGGCAGATGCAAAGCAGTCACAGCTCACCTTCCCTGCCTGAGCACAAGAAAAGGCAGGGGAGCAGGGGCACAGCAACAGCCCCAGCAGTGAGATGCTATCTGTCTGCTAAGAGCTCCATGTCTGCAGTGGACGTGCTGTTCACTGGGGAGTTTCCCAGCGGCAGTCATGGAGAAGGGAGCTTCCTAGGCAGCTGCCCCCTCAGGGAACGCTCTCCCCAAGGGTTTCAAGGCTTTCCCCTGCTATTTCTGTACAAATGGGGCAACCACGCTCGGCGCAGGAGCTGCTGCCAGCTGCCCCGGCCGGGCAGCAAGGAGGCTGGGGCAGCTCGGCCGTCAGCCATCCAGGGAGCGGCAGCCCTGCAACCAGGAGGCTGCGGCACCCCACCAGACAGCCGTGCCGAGGTGCTGCCTACAAAGAGACCACACAGACAGACAGAAGGGTTGGACGGATCCAGCACCAGACAGCAAACACCTCCTTGTAGGAAGCATTGCCAGACACCCAAGAAGGGTGTAATCCAAAGCCCACCAAAAGGAAGAGTCTTGTCGAGTCTCAGGGAATGCGGATGAGAGGAAAGGCATGAAACCAAAGCCTGGTACTACTGCAACCAACAGCAAAACACCAGTTGCACCCACAGGATACCATTGCATACACCCTGGAAAGCCTCTCGCAGCCCCTGGGCCTCAGACCCACTCCCAAGGTGTTTCCAGCAGGCTTGCCAGTGCCTGCAGGTATGGCGAGAGCTCTCCCAGTCCTCCTGCTTCACCCATAACACCCTTCTCCCCCACCAGCAAGACGTAGCAGCCACAGCCTCCCCTCAACATACAAAAACGGGTTTTGCTTTCTGCTTCCTCTCCCCAAAGGTTTCTGTGATTGCGTCCCCCAATGCACACAGACACATTCCCATCCTCTGCAAACCGTCCTGGTCCCCATGGACACCCCATCTGCGCTGCAGCATTTGCTGTAAGGCACGATTCACCCCGGGCTGGCAGGGAGGAGTGTTTGGCAGAGCCCTTGGCCAGGGCAGGTAAGCAGCCTCTGCTGCCCACAGAGTGAGGGGGACGAGAGGCACCTCTTCTCTCCAATACTTATCATTTACCCCTCACGAAGCAGAAGATTTTAATGAAACCCCTTCTCCTCTGGCTCTTGCGCTGTCTCTGCAGAATAACTACCTGCAAGTATTAGAGGGGTTTACAAGGAATCAACCAAAAAAAAAAAAAAACCAAAACAAATTTTGACTGGAGAGCTCCAGCCATCAGTTTTACTCAGTTCCTGTGGATTTCAACCTCCATCACAAACACAAGCAGCATATTTTCCAGAGCAGTTAAAGACACAGCATACGTATTTATTTCCATTTCAGACTGTAAATCTGGAGTTCAATTAAAACTCACTGAATACTATTTTGCATCTGAGAAAATACTTTCCAATGAACACAACAAATGATTTTACTGACTGCGTAACTGCCTTCTGCTCCAGCCTGCTACATCCTCCCAGCTCCTACTAACGACAAGACAATTGTTTCTTTTACAAGGCCTTAAAATGTTGCAATTGCCTCAAAATTATGTGACTTTTTCTGACAGAGTTCAAATTGCATATTCTTTCCCGATTCAAACTGCGCTGCACAGGGAAGAAACAAGGCTTAGCTCATGCGAGCTTGCTGTCAGGACTCCTCACCTACTACTCTTCAGGACACATTAGCATCACAGACATCTTCCTGCCTGCCACATCTTTGCATTCACGGAGCACCTGCCAAAATTCACATGCTGCGGAAGCTGCCGCTGAATCATTTCCCAGCTCTGGCTCCTATCACTGGGATTGAAGTTGTGAGATCAAAGAGGAAAGGAATGCAGAGCATCTTGTTTGCATGTCACCAATGCCATTTTGCTGCAAGGCAGCTAAAGACAGACACACACAGACAGGAATTCTTGGCAGCAGGAGAGAGAGCACAGCAAGAAAGCCTGGCTACAGAAAGACCAACCCCACAGGTTGGGTGTTTCATAAAGCAGCACACCCCCTTGGTCCAGCTAAGTACAAACTACACCAAAGAAGCCAGTGTCAGAGAGACACTGAAAAACAGCATCAGGAAAAGGCCACCTTCTTGTCAGAGGATGGGCAGCTCTCTGGACACCCTCATGCTGCGCTGACTCACCACAACCGGCCCTTCTGTCATGGGTCTTATGCTGATTTTCTTACATGTCTGTCTGCTGGAATTAAGAGACTGTTGAAGAGTCTTTGTTCTAAATTCATGTTTTTAAGTTCCTTTGTAGTTCACATGGGCTTAGAAGAACAGTATCACTACCCCTAGGAGTCAGAGAAAGGCCCAAGGCAACGTAAAGAACCTAAAATTTATTATTTGCTACCTAAGCCAACTTCATTCATCTGGCAGGACCTGAATTGCAATAATTTTGATTGCTGGGATCTGGCAGCACTAATAATTTTGATTGCTGGGATCTGGCAGCACTAGCTTCTGTTTCTTTTATTTTTTATTTTATTATTTTTCAAACTCCTTTTCTCACAGTGCTCGTGAAAAGGAACTGCATCCTGCCCGAGCTGGAGCAGGATCAGCAGAACAACCAACTTCCCAGCTGCAGAAAGCTGGTTTAACGGCAGCATGAGGTGTCCAGTGTGATAGTCAACTTTCAGGGCTGGACATCAAAGGTGGGAAGAAACCTACCACCTTCTTGTGTTCGTAATTAGGAAAGATGAAGTCTGGAAATCACCAAGAGATCACAGTTGGCCACATTCCCCCGTTACAGGTTTCCATACAGCTCCTAGGCATAAGATTAATAGATGCAATCATGACAGACTGAGCACATTCAGACACTGACAGCACAGCTGAGAGCTGCAAGCACATCCATGCGTGATGTGAGAGACCATTACGATATAAGTGACTCCCTAAACTCTCTGCAGAACTGACCAATCTCCTGAAGCCCCTACTGCAGAGCAACTCTGCGGGGCAGGTAATTCCCACTCCCTCGGTAAGGCATGTGAGGAGGAATGCTCTGCACTGCTGCAGGAATGGAGCAAAACCACAGCTCCCCCATAGTTTTTTGAGTCAGGGAGGTAACAGAGTTCAATAAATGATCAAACTGCACGCACAGTCTGACACATTTATGAGGAATATAGAAATGCCATTTAAGTCTCCTGCTCTGATACAGAAACACTGTAACAAGGTGGACTTTATGCTGCGGGTCAGCCCCACCTCTCTGGACAACACCCCTCCCACTACACAGTGTGGTATTTACACCAGTGGGTCCATTCTCGCAGAAGAGCTTGCAAGCTGGGAGTTCTCTAGCACAAGAGACTTCAGAAACGCTCAACTCCAGGACAAACACAACAGTGCGCGCTTCACCTTCCCCTTCTCGAGAGGGGCACCAGCCACACCACCACTGGACTTGACATAACTCTACCCCAGGGCCCCAGCCATGCTCTGCATCCGCCAGGGATGCCCCAGTGCTTTCACTCACCTTATGCCTGGCACAGTCCCAACCTCCGCAGGCATGAGTGCTCGTTCCCCTCTGATACCCATCACCTGAAGCCAGCAGAGCAATTCAACTGCAGCATGTCAGCTCCCATCTTGAAAACTGCAAAGCACCTAGACAGCCATGCGTGCTCTTACCCCCTTACTTCTCATCTTGCTCCAGCACCAGCCGTTTTGTTCCTCTCGCCCCTTCTCCATGCCAACCCTAAGCCTTCGGAGATATTAGAATTTGAAATCCACCCCCAGATTACACTCCCCCAGGCAAAACAACCCAGACCAAAGGGATGAATTCCGACACCACTTGTCCATGCTGGCCATATCCTTCAGCACCCATGGATGCCTCTCCCTGTAATGGCGCAGTTACCCTGCCCCATCCCTTCCCTACTCCTCCAAACTCCAGATACCCACGCACCCTCCAGGACATGAGCTAACATCCATAAAACCGGACACTTTCCTCTTTCCCGGGGTGCCTCTCCGAGCAGGAGCGAGCTCCGAGCAGACACCCGGCCCCACGCACGCACCCACCCTTCAGCACTCATCAGCTCTAACTCAGCAGAAAAGGGAGAAAGAAAGAAA
>VZSZ01000993.1:486507-525550 GCA_013398815.1 Ibidorhyncha struthersii
GCCCCCGGCGGAGCCCCGGGGCCGCCCCGCTCCCCCCGGCGGTGGGACCGGGGAGGATGGGGTCGTCCCCCCAAGGCAAACGGGGGTTTGCAGCCACCAGCGCTGCGCCCGGGGCACCGGAGGGCTTCTGAGGGGTACCCGGGGGGGCCGACTGCACCGTCCGAGTCCCGGGCGATAAACCTGTCCTTAGGGGTCACCTATGGCCGCTTCCCAACCCGGGCGGAAAGCTGTCCGCTCCCCCCAGCAGCCACCATCAGGTCCTGCTTCGGCAGCTTTCGGGTGCCCCTGCGCAGGTTTGGGACGGGGAGGGGTTGCAGNCCCAGCAAACCCCCACCGGCTGCCGTCCTACGGGCTCAGGGCTGCAAGTGGCACTGCTGAAATCAGGTCACAGCAAATGGGAAAAAAAAAACCAAAACCAAAATAAAACAAAACTAAACAACCCACCAGGCCTGAAGATGCATCGGCCTGGAGCAGACATACACAGAGAGCAGAAGTTGCTCTGAGGGAAGCTGGGAAAAACACGGCTGCTGCTCGTTTCAATGCCCAAGACCAGAATCCGTGGAGGAACCGAGAGCATTCAGGCGGTCTCTCCCCCAGGATCAGGTCTGGGCAGCAGAATAGATGGATTACCTTCATCATGGGGACAATGACCTATAAAAAGCCCTTCCTGACAAAAGCAGAGTATGGCATGCAGAAGATAATTTGGGGGGGTTGCTTTTGTGCCACTGATTCTGGTCTTCTGCCACTGGATGCTGGCTGGGCAGCAGCAGGGCGCAGAGCTGCCTGCGAGGGGCTGGGGACACAAAGGTGCTCCAAGCGGCAGGAACAGTGGTGCATTACCTGGCTGCACACAGGATTTACTGAAGCACTTGCACAGCATGGAGCAAAGAACACATGTTGACAGTTTTGTTAAGGTAACAAAATTGAAAAAAAACATTAACAAAACCCTCTCTGCCAGAGATGGGTAGTAAGGAAAGTAGCAAACTGTCAGTGGAGAAACACTGCAATACCCTTACATTGATTTGGTCCACTTAAACACAGTATTTATTTATAATAAAGTCGTTATGAGCATTTTCTTTCGATCCAGAAGGATTCATTATGTACTGAGTGCTTTACATCATGTTATGAACTAACCCATTGATAAATTAGTGCCAAATTTTATTTGCAAAGGGCATCTTTGGCAGGGATTCAGCATTGACTCACAACAATTGCTCATAGTGCTGACTCGCCATTGTTCAATATTTAGAACCGCTCAGTCCTCCTGGCATCCCACTGTGTGGGTAAAAGTTACATCAGAATTGCAAGTTCTATCACACACAGAGATAAGGGGCAGCATTTCCAGAACAGCCCCTAATTTTAGGAGCTCAAACTGAGACAAGATGGTCCTGAGTTCCTGACGTGAGGAGCGCTCACAGCCAGATCCAAACATATCACACTCAACATACAAACCAAGAGCCACCATCAGGACCTTCCATGACAAAAGCTGTAAGGCTAACTACTCTGATAATGTTTATCAAAAATGACATACAGTCATAGAGCATAGAAATGACCAGAACAGAAGCAGAGGGGCAGAAATCCCTGTGCCCCAGTCTACTTAATCCACCAGGTTATCCTGCTTTCTACCCTGTTCATCACTCTTGGGCATTGATTTGGCCCTGCATATTTATATTTTTTTTAGGTCATTTGGTTACCCTCTTCGTGGCATACAGCTTTCTGTACAATAAATGCTATGTTACCTCCTCTGTCTCCAGTGCAACGGTCCACTGAGCAGCTCTCATCACAGAGAAGAAATCTAAAGCCAGGATGCCAGCTGGGGAAAAACAATCTGAAATCTCTCAATACATCTGAAAAGCGTCAGAGAAAGCTTGACACGAAAATCTTTAGTTTAAAGCCAGAAGTTGTAGAAAAATCAGGGTTTTTTCTTTCCGTTTGTGACAAATATGACTGCACCCTCCATCCCCAATCAGTCAGTCTGCAGGACTGGTGGGACAAACCTGCAGTCAGGAGAGCAAAGGATCTTCTTCTAATATTTGGGTCATTTATGAAGGATGCTGAGAGAAACAAGCACGAGGCTCCTGATGTTCATCAGAGCTCCTGACAGAACTAGTCTATTGATTTTCACAGAGGCAAACAGCCTGAAAGGCAGCATCGCACCACGCCAAGCCAGCAGCAGAGCACCAGGCAGCACTGACAGTGGCTCTGCCCTTTCTGTGCAAGGCAGGTACGGGCCTGTCAACCACTGCATCAGCCTGGGTCTTCTCTGGAGTACAACGATTAATTTCCTGGTTTAAGTGGAAAGTAGTATTAATCAAGTACATGAGAGGGCTATCAGAGCATGTGTGCCGGGGGAGTCCCCCATTCACAGCTCGGAAGCAGCTTGCTTGGATCAGTCTGGCTATTCTCCATTGGGAAGCCCCACCTGACAGCCCACTGCCCTCCCTGGCCGCTGGTTCTGCAGCTGGCTAACAGATAGAGCTCAGAGGGTTGTGGTCAGTGGTGCAGAGTCTAGTTGGAGGTCAGTAACAAGTGGTGTCCCTCAGGGGTCAGTACTGGGTCCAGTCCTGTTCAATATATTCATCGATGATCTGGACGAAGGGATAGAGTGTACCATCAGCAAGTTTGCTGATGACACTAAACTGGGAGGAGTGGCTGATACGCCAGAAGGCTGTGCTGCCTTACAGCGTGACCTGGATAGGCTGGAGAGTTGGGCAGAGAGGAACTTAATGAAATTCAACAAGGGTAAATGTAGGGTACTGCATCTGGGGAGGAATAACCCCATGCATCAGTACAGGTTGGGGGCCGACCTCCTGGAGAGCAGCTCTGTGGAAAGGGACCTGGGAGTCCTGGTGGACAACAGGATGACCATGAGCCAGCAATGTGCCCTGGCGGCCAAGAGGGCCAATGGCATCCTGGGGTGCATCAAAAGGAGTGTGGCCAGCAGGTCGAGGGAGGTCATCCTCCCCCTCTACTCTGCCCTGGTGAGGCCGCATCTGGAATACTGCGTCCAGTTCTGGGCTCCCCAGTTCAAGAAGGACAGGGATCTGCTGGAGAGGGTCCAGCAAAGGGCTACAAAGATGATTAGGGGATTGGAACATCTTTCATATGAGGAGAGGCTGAGGGATTTGGGTCTCTTTAGTCTGGAGAAAAGAAGATTGAGGGGGGATCTTGTTAATGCTTTCAAATACTTGAAGGGAGGATGCCAGGGGGATGGGAGCAGTCTTTTTTCAGTGGTGCCCATTGATAGGACGAGGGGTAATGGGCACAAGCTTGAACATAGGAAGTCCCATCTTAACATGTGGAGGAACTTCTTTACTTTGAGGGTGGTGGAGCACTGGAACAGGCTGCCCAGAGAGGTTGTGGAGTCTCCCACTCTGGAGACATTCAAAACCCGCCTGGACGCTGTCCTGTGCAACCTGTTGTAGGTGACCCTGCTCTGGCGGGGGGGTTGGACTAGATGATCTCCAGAGGTCCCTTCCAACCCTGACGATTCTGTGATTCTATAACTCATGCCCAGGCATGGCTTGAACAACATCACCCTGTGAAATACAAACTGGCCCCCAAAAGCAGCCATGGAACAAAGACTGTCTCCCCTGAGGTTAGGAGTCCTGCAGGACGCTGTTGATGTTGACATGCACTTTTTAAAAAAAAATATTTTTTTAATTATTTTTTCTATTTTTTTCCAAGTCTGTTAATGAAAATACACACAAGTACCTCGAACAATCTACCGGTTTGCAGTATTTGTGAATTCAACTGGAATACTTGTATTAATTTTACTGTACCACGAAAAGAATTGGCAGGACTGGCGGGGAAGGCGAGTTATTCTCAGCGTAACAATGAACCCAAAACAGGTATTTTAAAAATTTATAGGAAAATATCCAAATGATTATAAAATGGGTCAACATCAACAGTCTAAAACTTTAAGCATCTTTACTTATTTAACATTTCAAAATTTAGTATCAGTCACAGCCATGTCGTTCTGAGGCATCTGCTGATTTCAATTACATATCTGGATAAATGGCTTTGCAAGCATTAAGAAAAATCACCCTAGTCATCATATGCTGAGTTTCAGACGGAAAGAATTTTTCAATACAAAATCTCCTCCAGCTATAGGCCCTTTAGTTTGAGGCTCAGAGGATAAACACTGACAATGAACTTAACGTTTCTTGCTAATGCAGCTTAAAAAAATGTGTCTCTTGCCTGGCAGTGGAGAAGTGACACGCTGCTTATAAAACATCTTGCTCAGATCAACTGTCTTTTCTATTATTAAGCAAGCAGGTTTCAGTTTAAAACTGTCACCTTACCGACTTCATTAAAGCCATCTGATATTTTATTAGCCCTTGATAAGAAAGTTTCCATCTCTTGCATGTAATTAAGTTGAATCCCAGGAACAGTTTACTTGACTGATCTTTCATTAAGCATAGCAGCACGATAGCACTTCAAGTAATGGATCCATGGGAACTTCATAAACCTTTATTGGAGAAACTGTCCGCTACCCTTGCCACTTTTCACCTTTCAAAAAAGTACCACTTTATGTAGGAAAAAAAAAGTAGATTAGAGAGAGAGCACAAGATAACTGCCTTAATATATTCTGAGCCAACCAAAATGTGTTTGTTATTTACTGAGCCGCATCTATTTCAGAGGCCTGCCTGGTGTATTAATAGTCCCTCACTGTATCAGGCTGGAAGAAAATGTGAATTTTAGAGTCCTTAAATCATTCTGCTTTCCCACTGCAATTCCAATAAGGGCTTGTACTAGATAGCGTGCTGTAAAAATGAGCAGAACTCAGTAATGTGCCGAAATTATACTTTTATTTTCCCTTCCTATGCCATACTGATCAGCTGGGTAGAAAGCAAGAAACAGACTGGGGTAAAACGAAAAAAAAAGGCAAAAAAAAACCCTGTAATCACTCTTAAAGGAACAGACAAGAAATGTGGAGGATGCACTAATGGTTTTTGCTGTTCCTTGTATAATCTACTTCTAATTACCCCACAATATGAGACAAAGCAATTACCTGTAGCCAATGGTAGAGAATCCATCCAGTAGTTTCCATGGACAGTTACAGAATTCATCTGCAGCCGAACTGAGCTGAATTTCTTGTCATTTCTGGGTGTGCAGGCCGCACCAGCCGGGGTAATGTGCTGATCCCTACCTACAGCTCTCATGGATCAAGTCTTTTTTTCTGTCTTTGAAAGAAAACTGATGCTTAGGCAGCAGCAGGAAGCCCTGGGCCACCTAGGAGGGTAAATGGAAATCTATTACCATTACATACTTCAAAAATAACAAGTGAGTAATTTTCTCCTAATAGTAAGAATTATCCTGGATTAGTCTCCCTCCTGGAAACTAGCAAGCTCCAGGTATCTCCGTTACCTCTCTTTTATAAACTCTAGTCTGTAACAGGCTAACACTTAGCATCCTTCGGCCAGTGTTTACAAAAAAAGTATCCTCATTTCAAAAAGTATGCACAGACCAGACCTACAATGGATTTGACCTATACAACTACGCTCAGTTACCCCCTAGTGTCAGGACTGTTGTAAGCTAGAGCCAGAGCCTGTCAACATTTGGCTGCCTGCTGTGGCACCAAAACCCCCTAACAGGGATGTGCAGAAAAGTGTGGAGGGATAGTGAGAAAGGGAAGGAAAAAGGTGGCTCAGAGACAGCACCCTAAATACCCGATCTGTATTTTTATGTCACAGGATAAGCAGGGAGCATACCAGAGACAACAAAATTACCAGAACTGTTGTACAGTTTATACTTTTTATGATTTAGAGGGAGTTTTTCTATAGAGGTATTCACAATTTAACTGGGAACACGTTAAGCGTTCCACAAGTCAAAATACTTTGGAAAACTCTGCACAGAGTACGTTCGTATCACTTCTGGAAAGGCTGTGAACAGCAGGGAGAGCATTTGAGTTGGTGGGAAAGCACTAGTGAAAAGAATGGGATACAAGCCTAAAAACCAAGAAAGCCCAGGAAGTGGGAAGGACCCTATTCCTCACCTTTACATCTGAATGCAAGTGTTAGAATAGCAGGAGAAAGGGAATGTAGGGGAGCTGCTGGTTTAAGAAGATTAAAGGCATGTGAGTAGATTTAAGTAGTTGTGGGAGGTCTCAGCCCCACAGAGTTCAGCCACATCCTTCCCCACCAAAGAGGGACTCTCAAGTACAAGAGAAGATGTAATCTAAGCTCCTGCTTTCCCTTTCCCTTCTGTCACCTCATTTCTAGTTCTGTATTCAAGAACTGGGCTTTTTGCTCTACCTGCATCAACCTTGTAACATTCTGCTTGTCTGATGTTGAGAAAGGCCAACTGATGTGGAAAAGCCAAGGGCGTGCATCTTCTCTGGAAGCAGCAAACTGAACCAAAGCACTTTCCTTCCTGCCAGGGACCTGCAAACCAAAAGAGGGGGAAGGGATTTTGGGAGGCTGGCTGATAGCCCCCTCACCGTAAGGACTAATATCATGAAGTCATTAGGTCTGGAAAAAACAATCTTCTGACAGGTGCAGGCAAGTGTTCCCTTGTCATGAGCTCTGCCCAAGCAGTGTTTGAACCGACAGGCTCATCACATGAAGTTACTTACTGCAGATGCAGCACAGTATCAGTCTTAGATGTGGGGAGCGAGGCACCATTGACTCCAGTTTCTATGGTGTCAGATGCCTGCCTCCAAAACAAAGAAATATGTGCCTGCAATTACAGTTCTGAGCGCAATGCATATTTTAGTCAGCTACAGAAAAGCTGGGTACTTTTCAAGAGGTATTAGCTTATATCAGCAGCCCCCAGTTTTCACCAGCTCATGCCCATCCATCATGCAAGTAACATTCTGCAAGCAAAGGCCACCCGACCTTTTTCTGATCTCTCGTTTTTCCTCTTCTTCAGGGCTTGCTAAGAGTGAGAGAGTGCGCTCAGCCTGAATAAAACACTTCCTAGCAAGAGCAGAACACACTGAAGAGAATGGAGCATGACACTGAAGACCATGCACCAGTTCTCCAGCAGATTTTATGCAGGGAAGGAGGAAAGAAAATGTGATCTCTTTCCAAAGTTTGACTGTTGAAGAACTGGTTTTCAAAGCTCAAGAGAGAATTGCTGTGGTGTTTCATGACAGCCACATCCTCAGAAATGAGTCTGCTCTGTCTCTTTAATTAGCAGATCTTGATGAACATCTCAGTTTTATGTCACGCACTTAGAAAACTACCATTACCTTGAACTCAGGAGGGATGAAGTATCACAGGAAACCATAATAATACTAATAATCCTTGGAGATGGAGATTTTGATGTTAACTGGCTGTAGGACTGAGCAAGAAAGAGCCTGAATCTCTTCTCCCCCTTTTCATCTATTCTGTCTTCAGTTAAATTTTTGCCTAGTGCCCAGTCGTTGCCCAAAATATTTGCACAGCAGGCATCCTCTTTCTTGCTCTTGTTCCTTAGATTTGGTGTCTTTTTGGTGCCTTGCCTTTGAACGCAATAGAGAAAATACACACCAAAAAGATAACGAAAAAACAAGAACAACAAAACCACAGCCAGCATGTTAGACAGACAAGCAGACAAAAATGTGTCGCTGAGAACCCAAGCCAAACAACTACTTGGACATCCTCAGTTTCACCTTCTTTTTGGGAGGGTGACTCAGTGAACAACCCTTTTGTTAAGGGACTTTGTTTGTCATACCCAAACCTACTGCAAATTGGGTCACATGGAAAGAAACTGACATCCCTCCTAGCAACACATGGCATCCTATACATACCTGCAACTTAATTAATACCTAACAAAATCTCAGTATTGCATGGTTGACAAAGAGTTTTTCAGTGCAAGAGACAGAACTGCTTTTATTTATAGCATCAGCACATATACAAACTCAAGCAAGCTCGGAGTCAGCAATTGGCAAAAATCGATCTACCCTTTGCTATGTAAGTATCCTCTGC
Organism: Ibidorhyncha struthersii; assembly: GCA_013398815.1. Lineage (NCBI taxonomy): Eukaryota > Metazoa > Chordata > Aves > Charadriiformes > Charadriidae > Ibidorhyncha > Ibidorhyncha struthersii. The sequence continues at coordinate 494,418 of VZSZ01000993.1, forward strand.
TTTGCAGCCCAAATGAAATAAAAGCCAAAGCAAGCAAATTCAACCACATCTAGTAATTGCCATGCTTCTATTCAGAAGGTCCAAGGGACAAGGGAACAAAGATGACATCTAAGATCTTCACCCAAAATAGTTTTTGTTCAAACCCTGAGCATAAGCATCTCTATCTAGGATAGCTGACTTCCCTAATCTCAGAAGCCTCTTTTACTCTAAAGCCAGCTATGTTTACACAGCACTGAGCACGGCCTAATCAGCTCCACCTTCACACACAACTGGTCCCACCAGCTTGGCTGGCTTGGACCACTCACCCATCAGCTTCTCTGGTGAACAAACGAAAACAGCTTTGTAAGCAGATCTGCCCATGAGCCGCCACTACTCAGCTCTGAGAGAGGAAAATCCTTGAGAAGACAAAGAGTACCAAAGTTTATTCTTAGTCTTAAGTGACAGGAATGATCTGTCCACTTCCCCTTGCACTCGCCAGCTGAAACATGTTCAAGCATTAAAGAAGCTGAAGGGAAACACCTGGTCTAGGAGCATTCAGCTTTTCTTTGCTTCAGCCCTACAAAAGTATAAGGAATTCAATATAGGGCTAGAAGTATTACCTATTCCCACTTACTATATTTGCTCACTCTTCACTTATTACTACTATTAATTATTCTTGACAACTTTAAGATGAGAGGTGGAACCTGAAATTTGGCTGATGACATGAAAATTGGGTTTATCTTCCAAGGGCTTGAGGAAAAGCAGCTAGCTTTCCTTTGGGGAAAAAAGAAGTTGTAGCTACTCACTCTTGTTGACCGTGTCTGGTACACTCAGATGAGAGGGCTCCGGCTTCACAAATATGGCAGCAGCACTTTAGCCTGGTGATCTTACAGGCCAGGGATTGAGATCAGGGGCCCTTGCAGAATTCAGTCACGAAGGGTATTTTCCTAGGACTTTCATCTTCACCCACCTCGCCAGCCACAGGCAAGTTCTTTCTGCCAGATTCTGCCTCCTAAGGGACTGAGGAAGAAATAATATTTAATGGTGAAGCACTTAGGTTTCATAGCAGCTTGTTCTTCTTTCAATGAGGGCTGCTCATGGATTAGAAGAGACTGCTTCATGGAGTCAACTGGACTCCACAAATAGAAGCCAATAGTGCCAATGAAAAATGTAATTAGATTCACTCTAATCCAGCTAATTACATGGGCACAACAGTCATGAGGCTAAAGCAAGCTCTCTATACATTCTTTGCCCGTCCCCCTACACTGCTTCACACCTTTCTGCCCAGGAATGAGGGCAACCAAAACGATGACAAGCAGACACCCAAACTACGCTGCAGTCTTTCTCCATCCACCCTCCCTTTGTAGTGTAGACATAACAAATCCACATAACTTTATGTACAAAGTATCCTTCAATGGCAGTTTCCATTCCTCTGTGTTTATCTTCAAGGTCTATTAAATTGTATCCCTCCCCACCAATTATCCCTATTCCCAAGAATGTGCATTCTGCTTCAATCCTACATCTAAGAAACCATCAGCTAGCAGATCATGTGGACACAGCTACTTCCTGTTCTGCCAGTGAAGATGCCGGTCAGTGGAGCATTTAAACTCTTGTTAATGCCCAGAGGCAATATTTTCAGTTTTTTATTACAGCTGGAGTGCCATAAAGAAATATTCTTCTCAGGCTTTTTCAAACCATCTAACAGAGCTGCATCAACAGCCACGCAGTTGGCTGTGCCAGGAGCAGGCAAAGCTTCAGTACTGCAGGGTGCGACATCAGAGCATTCTCTTGGACATTTCAAGCATGACTGGCGTTACCCTCTAGGGTATTTCCACAGAGTTGCTTCTGATGAATGGACTACCCTATTCTATGGCTCCCCATTCCCATGGAAATTTATCGTGGTGAAGTCCTTGGGTGCACATGCTGGTCCTCCTCCATCTTCACGGTAAGCCTAGAGTGCTCTGCCTAACTGGGACAGGAAGTTTGCAGTCTCGTTTTTAATCACGCATGGTTTTGATTTCATAAGTGTTTTTCCAGATTTTTATTCATCTCATCCCCTGTAGAATTTTCCAAAGAGCATTAAGCCTATAGGAAACCATATAAGAATTTAAAAAAAAAAAAAATCTACTACTATCTTTATTGTTCCAGTGAAAAAGATGACACACTGTGGCTAATAAAGGGCATATACTGTGGGACTCTGAAAACACACAGACGGTTTTTATATAGTCATCAAAAAGAAAAAGCAGTAGTCTTATGAGCTGATGTGCCACTCTGTGCTCTTGTGACTTCTGAATCATCTTTCACAGGTCTCAGTGACATACACCAAAACATGCTGGTGTCTGAATTCAAGAAAATCTCTTACCCAGCAGCATATAAGGTTGCACCCTGAATAAACATACTTACGCTGTTAATGAGCTGAAAGCATCCCCTGTATTACAATCACTCCTTTTCTGGCTCAGTAAAGAGAAGTTACAGTGTCCCACAATCTACCACAAGCCATACACAGCCATCGATGTTCCAGATATGACCCTGGAACAGCACATGGCTGCAGGTATGCATGATGGCACCAGCATACAAAAAATCCATGTGGCTGCCAAAAGATGTAATACTGAGTTGTCTCAAACGCCTCTGGATAGAAGTCAAAATAGCAGCTACCCTAGTGAGGGATGGTCTTAAGAGGCAAGAGTTCAAAAGGCAATAAGCAATAGAACAGCAACCTTTCTTCAAAAATCTCTATCCCAAGTTAGATGCTTGGGCATAAATACCAGGTCTTTTCCAGGACACAGTTCCAAGAAAAAAAAAAGGGGGGGAACAAAACCTTTACTTAAGAGTCTCATTTTACAATTCCTGTAAATATTTTAAAAGGGCAGCAGGCAGTCTCAGGGGGACACAAGATACAAACACCTTAAAACATTCCTGTTTGTTAAAATTCATATTTGATGAGTAACACAGCCTCCAGGTTACTATAGCAGCAAGATCCATCACCTAGGTGACCAAGCATGAATGTTGTCAACATTAATCTAACCCTACACACACATTCACACTGTGCACATTATCAGACTTTCCTTTCTTGCAAGATGTTTATCTTCATACCAACAGACAGACAGTAACAGACCATATGGACAGTCCCCGTGAGAAGTGAGCTCTCCTGACAGCGTCAGCCTGCCTTGTTACAGACGGCTGTTTTGGAGGGCATCACCTAAGAGCTGGGCACCGCAGGCATCCAATATATGCAACCCGATTTACTACCAGAGTAATAAGTACCAATAGAACTTGCATAGAAGTTATTAGAAAAAGCTTCTGATGGACAAAGAGGTCACAACATACTAGAGGGTCTGAAGTATAAATCCGTGCAAAACAGCAGGAATCTCTTGGAAGATGCACTGGCAAGGTGTTCCCCCAAACAAGTATTCCTTTTGGGAAGGCAAACTTTCATCGAGGAACATCAAATCCACTAAAATAAATTCCCAAATCAATACATTATCTATTATATGGGGACGGTGTATTCCAAATAAACTTGTGCTGCCTATCTGTTTAAGGCCTTGCAAGCAAGTCTTCGCAGCACAACACAGCAGAGCAGTTCGTGTGCTTGCCCTGAACCACTAGATGAGCAGACCGACCAGGAGAGCTGCACGAGGTAATCAGACTTGTGACATAACTCAGAGCGTGGGTGTCTTCATACAGCACTGCGTATGGTTGAGGACATACCCTCAACTATATGGCTTCACCAATGCCGGTTACTCTGGATATCTGAGAAACACTCATGAGTACAGATGTGTTTGTTTACAACCAAGCAACATATCATTTTGATTACAAAAAGAAGATTGAACCCAAGACTCCTGAAAAATACTGATTTTTTTGGTAACAACATTACATAATTGGTAACTTCCATAGTCTTCCAAAATCCAAGGGATTTTGGTTGGGTGTGTTAAAGGTAATGAAATGGAATTGGGATTTTTTTTTTCTCCTTTTGTTAAATGCTGCCTTTATGTCTCACAGAAATTAACTGAGGGAGAAATCTCTTTCCCTCTACTTTAATAAATGGGGATGACTCATTATTTCCCCATTTTGCTTTAAATATCCTGTCATCATTGTGGTTTGCTTTGTTCTGCTATTCTCTCAACTTCACACAGCACCTGCTGTAATGACACTGGAAGTCCTCTGTGGTTCTTTTGCCCTTTCAATACATCTCTCTTACCAACAGAGCGCTCTGACCTTTAAACAACACTTACTTTACCTGCCCAACAGATACTTGCAATCCTCAAAGCCAGTGTTTCTTTGATCACGCTTTCCTAGATAGTAGATTACATTGCCTTGACAGAAAAATATGCCATGCCTTTTCAAACCTTTACCCTTACCGAAGCACACTTGGATTTTGTGCTGCAGTCTAAATTTTCCCAAACAGAGTGAGCTGTTACAGCTACACTGACACTTTGGTAGGTAGGGAAACCTCGTGAACCAAATTTATGTTTGAAACCTAAGTGTTTGCTTTCTTATCTTTTGACCATCTTTCACTGCCTATTGCCCCACGTTCCTATGCTGAGCAAAGACTATGCTGTCCTTTACTTGCTTATCCATGCATAGGAGCAAAAACCCATCAGAAGCCAAGCCCTTTGTAATTCTGGAGAACAACAGAATAGCTCTGCCCCTGATAAAGCCAGTTCCCTTGTCTGTCTCTCACTGGCTGACAACGGGATACACCAGCAGAGGAAAACAAGATCAAACTAGTGCTGGGTCTGAGAATATGAAAGAAAAGATAAAATTCAGAGAGAAAGGAACCTTGGGCAGATGAGAGAAATAAGAAACGCATTTCTATAACAAAGGATATTTTAGACTGAGGCTAGACAAGGGCTAGGAGAGAACAGGGCCCCTCTGTTTCAGGAAAGAAGACATCTGCTGGCAGAGGTCTACTGGGCCCTGAGAGATTCAACCTCCACACAGAGAACACTTGAGCAGTGGAAAACAAAAAATAACAGCATGGAAATGAATAAATGTTTTATTGTTTGCTGAGAACTGTACATTCTTTGTTGTGGATAAATGCTGCCTGAATTTTAAAGCTTTTGTATGTGCTTGATTCCATCACGAAAAGGCCCTTCAGAGGTGAGCCACTAAAGAGGAACGCCCAAGGGCTCCCAGCCTGGTCAAAGTAGAGGCTGAAGCTGTCTGGGGTCTGAGGCTCAGCCCCAGATGCAAGAGCCAACTAACAGCAGCGAAGTCCAGATTCCGTGAGAGAGAAACCGAAGGACACACACATCCAGATTTGCTGATATCAGACAGTGAACAGTGTCACTTTGAAATTTTCAGATGAACTAGTCGAGATGAACGGTATAAATCTATGTAGTTAACTGGCCAAGAAACTCTCCATGTTTTTTTTTGTGTGAATTGTAAGATATAATGTTTTTCTAGTTCATATCCCGAACAGTTCTCTTCAGAGAATTCTACATCCAAGGTCGGCATGTGTTTTTGGACAACTGGGTACCTTTAATGAGTAACTGAACTTTAAACAGTGAATTTAATTAAAATGCATCGCTTCACTAGAGAAAATACTCAGCACTCGTGACATTATGCAATACTGCACTCAGTGCAAATATACAAGATAAACAAGGAACGTTTGGGGTTTGCCTATCACCCTGCATGAGTTAACTTCCTATTACTTTCTACCTTTTCCTTTTTAAATACATATTTATATATTTATATGAGATAACAGACTAACTGAACATTTCAGAACTGCCACCAGCTGCTCAGGTGGAAATCTTGCCAATAGGAGATTGCAACCGTGCTCAACTCTTCAGAAACAAGACTTCCTTCATTAAGCGTTTGGCTGCTCTTTCCGGCAGGAGCAGTGAAATGCTGAGTGCTTCTAACTCCATAACTGTGAGAAACAAAATGGGTCCTAAATGCTGCCATCTCATTTTGACTTTTCATTTTTATCACTCTCAAAAACATGACGCAACAAGAAAAGCCAGTAGGAACTCATCTGTTGTTTCAAAGTGCAAGAGCAGCTCATGATGGCACCTGAAAGGCTGTAGTATAAAGCTTCATATTTTACATAATGACAAACAAGAGAAAACTTTATTCATGTTTCTTTGTGGGGAAGACTCACACTAGAGAAAACCCAAAAAACAGGATACAACTGCTTGAACAAAATCATCAAAGGAAACCAAAGGAAGAGGGCACAGAACCTTTGGACTACTCTCTTCCCCCTTTTTATAATGCATAGAGGACATGAAAGGGTTTTTTTTCAGTAGTTTGTTCTTATTCTAAAAAGAATTTTTTGCTTCTGCTTCTCTTTTACATCAAAAATTGAAGTCTTGCCTAGAATTGAATGCTCTGAGGCAAAGAGCATCAAAGACACGCACAAGTCAGCATCAAGCACATTGGTAAGGACATTTGGTTAGTACTTATCTTGCATTAGATTCTCAAGGCTCCAGATGGAAGCCAACAAATCTGAGGATTCAAAAACCAAACTAAACCAAATCTAGTTCAGCCGCAACAAATATTTTTTAAAGGGCAAAAAATTAACATCTTTAAATTGCTAACGGTTTAAAAGCCCTCCAAAAATTCACAGCTATCCTTGGACAGAGGCAACTTGTCCTTGATATCTGGAGGGAGATTAGTGACAAATGAAACACCTTTCCATTGCCTTTGACAATAATTTATATTGATGGGTCTGCGGCGGGATATTTATTGCAATTTGGTCTGTAGACAGTCTCTCTAGGTGTGTCTGGAAGAAGTCCCTCTTCAGTAAAAGGAGTAATCAATTTGTTCATCCAGTCAGAGCTCCTGTGCTCTTGGGACTACCACATCTTGAAGGACTTCATCTGCCTTTCTCCCTCCTTTTCCCTTCCCAACATGATATTCTCTTGCACTGCCAAGCCATGTTTCCTGCCCAGAAGCCTGCTTTTTTCCCAGGATGTGTGCTAAATTGGGCAATACTTCCATGAATAGGCCTTAAGTTACCTTTTGAGACAGGCTTGAATCCCAAATCCATTTTCTGCTGAAGGGAGCGGCACTTTCTCAGTCAGTTGGTCTCTTATTTGAGTAGAAAAGCAGCAACAGAGCTGTGGGAGAAGGACGGGAGATTATTATTTCCTGTGCATCAAGAGAACCAACTTTTAATATTTAATCAACATTTAAATCTGTTGTGCCTGCATGCATGCCAGAATTTTCTGCCCTGCATACTTCTTACAGGAGGAGGAAACCTCTTCTTCTCTCAGACTGATTGTTGACGAAACTATCCGGTTTGGGTTTTTTTCTTTTAAAAAAAAGCATCTTCTTATTTGTAAAGTGAACACTATGGATTTGGAAGTCAGTAAGAGGAAGCAGATATGGCACATCTGATGACATTTGGCCAGTTTCTTTCTCAGGGTAGAACTGAACTTACAAAAATGAAAAATGATAACAACTCTTTTTCCCTGGTCTGCACACATTTTTGGTGGATTGCCTACTGCATGTCGAGTTAGGGATGCTGAGTGCCTGCTCATGTTCTCAAATTCATGTGGCTATGTTGCCCTAGTTAGGATTAAATTATATATTACACCCCGAGTCACCCTCTACTAATGCCTGCTAGATGTTTTCTGGCATCAGGTTTTAGAATTGGAGTTGGTTGGGAATTTTCCACAGGGGAGATATTCTGAAAGAGAATTCTGTTTCTGAGAAAATAGAAATTTTCCATGAGGGGAAAAAGGTTGTTTCTGCCAAAAAAATCAAAAAGGTTGGTTTGTAAAGAGGATTGAAACACACAGTATTTCATTTTGAATTGACTGGGACTAACCAAACTGTGCAATGCCCCAGAGAATCCACATCAATTTTGGGTACTTTCAGATGGAGACAGTACAGCCAGAGGGTCCAGCCTCAGACAAAGCAAGGGCTGTGACTACAATTTTCAGATGGCCTTGTGTGACTGCCACATTTCTGACAGCCATGGCCACAAGTGCCAGAGGTGCCTGCTGTGCAGGCAGGGGGTGGTGTTCAATGACACACCACCCCCACTCCCCAGTTACAGAGCAGGGTAGAAGGTTACAGCCGCCCCGTGCAGAGATCGCCACCTGCAAGACACAGGTCCAGACACAAGTTTTCCAGCGAGGGAGGAGGCACTTGCCAGTAATCCCCGGATGCCTTCTGAACCAGCATTTCCATCTCCATGTCCTTTCCTCCCTGCTGGAACCATCTCCTCCTCCTCCCCAACCCTCTTCAGCCCTGAGCAATCCTCCAGGAGAGCACCCTCATCGCTCCCATCCCTGTTCCCTCACCCCTTGGACCCCAGCCGCCACTCCAGAGTAACATACCCACTGGCTGCTGCCACTCAGCCGTTCCACACTGACACTGGGAATAGCTGTAGCTGTCTCCTGCTCCCCATCCCACCTCCTTTGCTGGCTGCCTTCCCCGCACACAGAGGCACACGCTCTGCTTGGCACCAGTAAACTGGGCAATGCACACACGTAGAGCCACAGTGGTCACCTCCACGCTGCTTCCCACCTGTAAGCCTGTCACAGGGAACATGAATGTGAGACAAATCCATGGGAAAGCAGACCCCCTCCAGTCTTTTGCCTATAGAGCAACACTTTCTCCTACCACTGGGAATGCTCCCAAGGCTCGGTTTTCACATAGGTTTTTTTGCATTATAAACAAAACCTCTTGTACTTGGCTAAAAGGAGGCCCTCCTCTGCCCACTGAGTACTGATCAGGAATGCCTTGAGACCCGGACTGTCCTAGAGGCCAGCTCTAAAGCACTCCAAGCCACCAGTAATAATCTTTTACTTTTCAGTGGGCTCTGGATCAGGCCACAATATGCACATAAACATCAAGGAAGCCAGATCCAAAACCTGAAACTAATGTTACCGTGAACAACCACTGCTTCTACGCCCTCTGCTGCCGCAGAGGCAAAAAGGGAGAGAAAACTACGCACTTTGGCAAAGGAGTTTCCTCTGAGGTGTGGAGAACCTCAGATCAGAACTGCCAGTACTCTGTCTGGGTAGAGATACCTTCTCACTTACCTTCTGCCTCCTGAAGTTAAAGGCCACTCTGTAAGATAAGGACAATCAAATTAAAACCATCTCCTGGCTGTCACAGGACTTTTGACCTTTGATCTGTGGACTACTATTTTTTTTCCCCTTCAAATAACGCAAGACCTCCCTGCACAGTGAATGTAAACCTGTAGACATTGCAGACCTCTCAGAAGCAGACCGCATACGTCCCAAAGTTCAGCAGCCACAGTCTGAAGAACCTCACTCCAGCAGAGTGATTCAGACTGCACTATTTCCAGCAGCTTTAAAACAGGTCTTAACTGTGCCAGAGGATAAGGTTGGAGAGGTGTGGAAATGTTGGCACAAAAAGCAGTTTTACTCAAGCAACAAATAACAGTGACATACGTATCACCACCCAGTGCTCTCTAGGAGAGGCTGCAGGCCAGTCCTAAGAACAGCCTTTGTGTCAGGCCATGAAGCCATTGTCTGGGCAATGTTTCGAGCTCGTCTGTCCCTTTGGTGTACCAATTTAAATGCTGCTTGATTTGCAATTGCCTTTTCTTATCCTGAGAGTGCCAACAAATAAGACAGACAGCAGTGGAGAGAAACAGGGTCTGGTTGAGGTATTGACGCTGATGCCAATTGCAAGGGTCAGTCTGACCCTGGGCACTAAGGGCATAGATTAGTCCTTAAACCTGTCACTTCTGGTAGTGGCACAGCAAATCAAACTGCTGCAGCAGAAACAGTCTTTTTAGGACTAATGGACCAAGAGAATAGGAAATCAAAGATCTTATCTCCTCTGCTGAGTTCAGAAGATTTAGCGCAGACTGGTGTCTAGTCACAGGATGACACAGATACCATTTGGCTGTTTGGAGAGCAAGGTTCACCTGTAGTAACACCCTGCCAGCTAGCTTCAGAGCAGAAGGAAACTGTCCCAACCACCTACCTACAGCACAGAAGTGACAGGAGAGATTGCAAAAGCTCACTCCCTGACAGAGCCCATCATTCACATCAGAAACCCAAACACAAGGGTTTATGCAAACAGGGCAGCATTTTGAAAGCAGAGGTAAAACACCGGCTGCTTTATAAATCCATCATCAACTCCAGGTATTTAGTGCCTCAGACAGCTGGGGGGGGGGTGTTGATAGCACCTGGCTTCCTAACATTATCTGGTCAACCAACCCCCATGCCAAACATGTGGCACCTCAACCATCAACAAGGTTCACCCCGGTCACACTATGCTAGTGTTGCCCCCATCCCTCTCCACATCACCATCAAAATTCTCATGTGCCTGACACAGTGCTGTACTCATAATCTACTCCCGCTTTACCTATTCGCACTTTCTAATGACGTACAAATAGAGGCCTATAGGAAACCACATGTTGCCTGCAGCAATGATACTGGATGATAAACTCTTTACAACTGGAGAAAAAATGATTAGACATAAATAACTGCACTTCTTACATGAGATTCAGCAATTACAGAACATTTCCCAAAATATCCAAAAGAGCCCCTTGGAAAAGGACTGAAAAGACAAACGTCAGAAATTGGAAGTGAAGGGAGAGAGTGGAAATAAATGATTTGCCAAGAGGACTGGGGTTTTGTAAGTGAGGAATCAGACTTGGTAAGAAAGGGATTAACTAGCAGAAAACAGAGCTGCAGAAAATATCCTTTCTGGACTTGGAAATTCAGAGGCAAGGAGTGGGAGCACCAGAAGAGATAAAGATTTACAAACCATCACATCCCCAGACCAGGAATAGTTCCGCTCATGTGGCTGACTAAACACAGCTATCTGAGTCAAAGCCAGGTAACACAAAACTGCTGTTCACCCTGCAGTGCTGTATTACATGCATGCTGACAGCTCGCCTGCAAAACTGGGCCTTTTCTGACCCTTTGCTTCACCGCCTTATCTTGCTCCATGTTCTTTTTCCTGGAGCTAATGTGGAAGAAGTCTGTGGGACGAGGCAGAGCCAGCCCAGCCAGGAGACTGCAGAAAGCTGACTCCCCAGCAAGGGGCAGCTGTACGGGCAGCAGTACCAACTCTCTCCTGCCCAGGAGCTGGCAGCACAGCCTCTACAGCAGCTGGAACAGAGCTGAAGCCACAAGGCACACAGTAATATTTCACCTTGGGTATTACCTTCCTAGCAGATGTTTTTCAAAACTAGATTGCAGTTTAGCGCTCATTCTGAAGAGCCATCAGCCAACATAAATATCAAGACAATTATTAACAATTCCTAGGTTTTGCACGTCTTTATTAGTAAAATAAGAAGGAATTCCTTTTTGGAACTGGGATGTCTAGAACTGTCAATAACTCACTGTCCCAACGAATTTAGCCTACTTTTCTTTTTCGCATATGAACCTTATACCAGAGCACACTACAATCTATAAAACCACCTGTGCACAGCTGTCAGTGTTACTAATTACCAAAAGTGCGATATGTAGCCAAGGGAAATTTAATTTACACCAGTCAAGGCTCAAAAAAATGCAACAAACCATAGCTCAGAAGAAGCATTCAGCTAACAAATTTAACTCACAACTTAATGGTCTTTTAAAAGTTTCTGTCCAAAAGTTTAAATTACCCCATAGTAGCTTTCAGTTTATTTTTTGTAAAGATATAAAGGGGAAACATTGTGAGACTGTAAAGTAGCAGTAAAGGAAGAGACGTGCTTTTCCCCGATATTTGAATAATTTCAGTTTTGTCATCATCCCTCTTCCCCCTTCCACCTGCAGGTTTTACCCAAACCGGGTGAATATCCAGGAGAAGGGAATACTGGCATTAGAAAATTGAGACCTGGGCTCCAGCTTCCCAAATAACACCAAGAAGCAAGAATACTTTCAGCCACTGCCCACCATAGCTCTTTTGCTCTTTGTTCTTTATGAAATACCTGTTTCTTACATTAGACAAACTGAAGCCAAAATTCCAATCCTGTCTGTATAGTGTGTACCATATTACATATATTGCACCCTGATGGCCTACAACCTAGTATGGCAAACCATCTCATCTTTCAAATTAAATAACAGATATTGACAAGCCATTCACAACCTCCAATGAACTCATCTCGTGTTTCTCTGTAGGTTTGTAACTGTTCCTCCTGTGTTAGCTTTATCTGTGCTTTTTTGTTCTCCAGAACATTGCTCTGATACAACTTCCAACTAAGATTCAACCCTAATGTCTGTGTTTCTTAAGGGCCCCTTAAACGTTAAGCACGTGCAGCAACACAAAGGTCACCCTAAAGGACTTCCCTACTGTTCTATTATCCTGAAGAAACATTACAAAAACCTATAGCTCTGCCAATATACTGGTTTTGTTTGTGAGATTGTTCTCCTACTTCTTTTAAGAAACAATATGCTATGGCAAAAATGTTTTATGTAAAAATGCAGTATTATTGTAAATCCTTAAATGCTGTTTTCATGTAATTGGACTTTAGCTGGCATGAACCAGCACCCTGTAATTCCAGAGAGGGAAAAAGATGAAGAAATTCAGCTGCTGCAAGCTAAATTTTACAGCCAGGTGAACCTTTGTACCTTTTAGTCTCTCCAGACTGTATTTCTTAACCTGTCTAGATGCCTAGAAGCCTGCAATACAGTCTGATTTCTTAGTGACACATTTTCTTTTAATTCCATACGATCTGTAGAGACTATTAAAGAACTGAGGCCAAAAACTCAACTTGCTCACACCTCAGCTGTTTAAACACTGTATTACACGTACTTCATGCCTTATTCAGATGCCCCAAATTACAGATACAAAGGCTTATTTATTAACATTCGAACACAAAATTCTTGAATTTGCCAAAACAGCCCTAACAATCTACACAGCTTCTATTCTTGTTTTTTTCTCAAATTAAATAAATCCTTTCCTGCAACACTGAGCAATATTAAATTCAGTTCAACATCTGTTTTAATAGTATAACCTTGTTAGGCAACACTCACATTTTTATCAACCTGAGTTTCTTCACAGTAGGATGTGAGGCTTTCCCAAAGGCTGCCACAAGAGAAAGAAGCAAGAACTGTAACGGGATCCTCCATGGCAGCTCAGTACAAGGCACTTGCTGGGGAAGAAACGGAAAAACATTTACTATAGATTTAATTTTAGGCAAGGAGAGCAGACTACTCCAGTCATAATCATTCATCTTAAATAGTACATACATAGCTGTTCCAATAGATATAAAAAGTAGCATATGTATTTATCACTTGTTTTTTCCAAACAGATACCCTCCAAAAAATATCTGGTCTATCTTTATATTATAGCATATTCTTTACCTTACTTCCCCCTGGTACATGCCCTCTCCATCAATCCCTTATTAGGAACACATATTACCCTTATTAGGAACACATAAGGGAATTCGGGTAGTGTCACCTCCGGATGCGTGCCACTTTCCCTTGATGGATGCAATCCTGCATACCAGAGTTACGCTCCGCCCCACCATGACACATTTGGAAAACTCTCATGCGATAGATGGTGAGGAAACCTGTAGCATAAAGGGTCCACTTATGACAACTGACAGAAAATCAGTTCTTGCCAGGACATTTCTGAGCAAGAAAACAAAACATCCATGCTTTTATTGTGTACCCCAGAACCTCCAGTATGAGCCCTCTAAGAAAGAGCTTGTCTTTGTATTTTATTGTGAATACGCCACACTTAAAAAAAACTAATTATCTCTTGGCTGTATAACTCAAGTTTGTGGTGGTGTTTTTTTTAAAATAGAGTCAGCAGATGTCTTTTAAGTGGGAAGCAGAACAGGCCTCTTCTCTCATGAAATAGAGAATTTCCTTCTAAGAACGCAATATATCCCTTTCCTCCCTCCTTTTAACTTACTATATTTTTTTTAATATTTTGACCTGCCTCCAGTCACATGGGATTTAAACTGGATCTACCCAGGTACACTTGTAAATACTAATTGCATACACTGGAAACAACTCTTCACAAGTTTAATGTGCTCAGATTAAGCTGAACACTCATTTAAAGAGATAACATGCAGAAGAACAGGGTTATTTTTTCCTTGTTATGATGCTAACCATCAACTTGAATGGCAATATGCTGAAAAGCTAAAAGAAACAGCACTTAAAACAGCCTTACAAAGGCCAAAACCTTTGGAGAAAGGAGCACCGATATATCATGAGAAATAACCAAAATGACGACACACAATAACAGTACTGCACCCAATGAGATGGCACCAGCTCATGCGAACAGCCATGTAAGGGAAAGCAATACAGACCGGAAAATGATTCAACAAAGCAGTCAGCAAAGGTCTAGACTAAAGTGGGACAAAAAAAAGGTAGCACCAAAAGGAAAACCGATGAAGCTGCCTGCTAGGAATTACTTAGCAGGCCACAAACAGGAGCAAACTTACTGAAAGCAGCTTTCTCCACGACCTGCTCCCATGGGCTCCAGGGGGGGAACTTTTACTCTGGTTCCCAGAGATGGCCACTCATAAGGCAGGTCCTGCTCATCAACTCTGCAGGGAAAACAAAGTTTTAGAAATCAGTGCAACATCTCACTTTTCCCATGCCTCCTCCCACCAGGGCTGTTTCATCCAAACACCCAGTCAAGTACCCAACTTGACCACTCTTTCTTTTAATAAAAATTTGCAATTTGTTTGACTACAAGTACAAATTACTCCTTCCCCTTCTAACCTGCAATCTTACTGTCGGTGACAGAGAAAAATACTAACACTTTATATAAAGGCTCAAACAGGTGTACCCTCTAGTGGGGGCTATAAACAATCAAATATTTCTGTCTGCAAGGCAAGTATGTTGCTGGCAGGAAACCAGATTTTTCAGTAATTTTGCTGTACAAAACCATCTAAAGAATCTGCATCAAAAACTCCTGAATGCTTTATTGTTTGTTTTTTTTTAAATGCAACACTCTTGACATTTGCCACCCTGCATAACTTGGGGCGTCACCTGTGAAAAACGGACAGAGGCAAACAGCTTCAAAGGCAAAGAGACCACAAATTTTCTAAGGAAAGTTACCAATTGCACACATTTTCAGCATCGTAAATTTACAGAGAAAAGAAGGGCCAAAAATTATCGAGGATCCACTTCCACTAATCCTATCAGGTCCCGTTTCTAGATGTGATGCAGGAAACAGCATCTCCTCTCTTTGCCCTTGGCCATGCAAAAAAGGAATAAAATCAGGAAATGATGCTACAAATAGGCAAGAGAGGCTACCAACAATAAATTAAAATTGATTACACCTCTAGTACAGCACTTTGTCTTAATTCCTCAAAAATGTTTTTGCAAGCCAGAGTTTTTCATAATTTAAAATTATTTCACATTTAAAAAGGGAGAAAGTTGAACCCCTCTAAGGCGATAAAGGAGATCACATACACATCCACAAGAAACTCATCCTTTTCAGTAACACAGTAAAGAACACACGCTTTTCTTCAAAATTTTATTGCAATTTAAATTATGGGGCCAGCCAGATTTTTTGGATAAGAAACGCATTTTCCTCAGGAGAAATGAAATGCTACCACGGAAGTAGAATTACAATTGTATACATCTCTTATTTANTAACTTTTAGTAATACCCTTAAGCCTTCAAGCAGATAAGAAACCACTTCCAGAACAATAGATTTTTAATACGAAGAGCACGTCAAATGAGCTTTAATTTAAATACAACTTCTTTTCGAAAGCTAACATTCAAATGTTTCCACATATTAAAAAAGTCACCATAGCCATTGTTTCCAAGGCCTAATATAGAGTAACCTCTACCCCAGTCCAAATGTTTTCACTTCTTTATATATATAAATCTTCAGCACGTCTACATTTTTCTAAAAAGGAAGCCTTATATGTTACGGTGAGTAACTTGGCGAATAATGTTTTCCTCCACTCAGTTACGATAAACCAAAATATAATAGACTGTTAGTACTGAACTATAATACCACCTCATGGCCAGTTCTGCCTGCCTCTGTAAGTGATATTCGGTAACAGTAAGCTATTTTCTTTCCCGTAGGCAAAACGAATCGGTTTGCAAAGGACAGACGTTAAGAACCTTTAAAAGACCAATTATAATATTAAGAGCAATTTTAAACAACTGAGTGAAAACACTCAATTTTCTGGAGCTGACTTCCCTTGTGAAGGCTTTCAAATCAGCTTAAATGTCACTTAGGAATTTCATCTTGCTGACTGCGCAACATTTTAATTAGGAAGAGGACAGGAAGCAACAAACGTTTTCTATAGAATTCTCAATCAGATTCAGCCATGCAGAATTTGAACTCTCAGACTCCAATCCGTAAGTTTGCTTGGTTGTGATCTTAGCATTACTATATGATGGCTAGATACAGTTTTAATAACATCATTTAGCTATACTTAGTAGATTCCTTTTGTATGGTTACAGTAACAAAAACATGGTGCAAAATCAGTTGGCTTTTGTTTTTATAAATACTGATAGTTTGCAGCATTAAAGAACAAAATCAACAGAATTAGATCATTTTGTTACCCTAGGACACCTATGAAATTGTTTCTTGAAGTTGGAGGGAATTAAATCATTCACTTTCACAACTACTGTACTGAGTTATTTAGTGTAAGAAAGAAATGATGCACTGCAGGCTCCTCAGAAGTAAGAGGAATCGCTATTAATTTAGCATAATCTTTGCCATTTGCAGAATTGGTGAGCACAATGCTAGTTTAATTGAATAAGGCCAATATTATCCAGTAAGAACGTAGTATAAAGGGTTCCAGTTCTCTATTTCAGCCTACCCTAATTGATGGCACCCCATTAGATAAGTGAATACAAAGAATTTGTTTGGGGTTTTTTTTTTCCTTTTAATGCTGCAGTACTTAAGATTGTTAAATCAGCATTTCCATGTGATCTGAAGTATTCAATTACATATGAGCATTCATTTTGCAAAACTCAATATTAGGTAATAGTTACAGACTAATACAATAACATTCCTCTGCTGTACAAATTAAATCATATTTTAAAGAAATGAGCAGCCTAGGAGTTATATACAAAAGAAACCAGCAAGCATTGTTGAAATGAAATGCAAAAATGTCACTGCTAGGTCTACTGTCTGAAATACCTTTAAAGTAAAATTAACAAAAACCCTTAGGACATATTTCCAAGTTTACAAGTCAATTCTCAGAAAAATCAAATCATGTCAAAAAAAAATCTATAAAGCAGTGAAAGGCATATATACATTTTCCTTATGAACCTTGAGATTTCACTCTTTTAAAAGTTGCTAAGTTTCAATATCAGTTTATTTGCGAGACAACTGTTTATCCCAATAAGCTCACATCTTAGATACATTTCCCCTTTGATTACAAATAAAGCACTGCACATTTTTATTTTTTTTTAAAATCAAGGCATATAATCTTACACTATGGTGCCAGGTATGCACAGGTCACATTGTGCTCATATCTCAAACAAGGTAAGTGCAAACATACAGATTTATTCAGATTTGCAAGCATGCAACCTGTTACTTAACTACATTAATACCTTCTCTCCTAAACCAAACTAGTATCTATATGTTTGCTTTCACGAACCTAGAATCTTTCTTTTCAGGACTCCTAAAACAAGCAGTGTCTTTGAATTCTGAAATGACACAAATATCAAGAAAGTCCACATTGTGCAAGAAAGCAGCAGCTATGTTTTTCAACTTGGACTAAAAAAGAAAAGAGAAAAACAAAAACCGTTCACTGAACAGCAGATTAGCAGTAATGTTCCTCATGAATCGATAAGAGTGCCTGATGCTGAATATCTAACAGCAAATGCTGAATTTGGGTTTAATATTTTAAGGGTTTATTGGAGGTTAAGCTTCTTGCTGAGCTGGTCTCTTCAAATCCCTGATCTGTTTAACTAAATAGGTCTTCTCATCATTAAATTGTTCATCCTCGGTCCTGTCATTCTGAAACTTGCTGAGGAACTCAATAAGTTTGGTCTGGTTCTTTAGAAGGATGTCTAATATAGGCTGTGTCTTGTTAGGATTGGCTACAAACACCTGCAAGAAAACAAAAGGCACTTAGCGTAATAGTAGGAAACGGAAGACTAAGTTAAAAAAAACAAACCTAGCCAACAAAAGAGTGATGACAATAACTTAAAATGATGTTTTAATTATTCCGTATTCCAATATCTCTACAGAAAAAATAATGGAATAAATGCAAGTTTTACAATAAAATCACTCCACTTTTTTATTAGAATAGAAGCTGAACACCAGTACCAAAGTAAATTCAATATGTGGGAGATGATCAGCCACAACACCCTCTGCAGAAACCTCTGAAGGCACCTCATGGTTAAATTCTGTAGCAAATGCATGGTTTCATACTATATACAGCATCAGATGGGGATCTTAAAGTTTTCAGTGAACTTTAATACCTCAAATTATATCTCTGAGTTCTTAGCTGTTTGTTTGTGTGCTGCAAACTCAGAAGACATCTGTTAAAACATGCAAACTACAATTTAGGTTTTGAAATCTAGGTGACGACTGAAATACTGCTAACCTTCATAGATCACACAGAGCTCCAAGATGCTTCGTGATTTCACATGAAATCCTGCATTCCTCCTTGTCTTACTGCACTTCACCTTTCCTAATTCCAAAATTTTCTAAGCCAGGTTACACTGACAATCACATGAAAGTCCCTAAGTGGTTTCTAAACAGTTTTCAAAAGATCCAAAGGTAGTTATTTGTAAAGATGGGCCATAATAAAGACAAACATTAGAGCTCTCTTTATCTAACCACTTAACAGACATTAAGATAAGCTTCATTTAGTCTCAGCTAAGTAGTTTACTCAACTAAACAACTTCGTTGTTTGTTTAATTGTGGGGTTTTTTTAAACGTACCTTAAACACATGAAAGGCCTCAAACTGAATGTTACGACTCTTGTCTCGTAGAAGGTTCATCATTAGTTTGAGATTTTCAGGTTTACTGATGTACTTCGTCATAATTGTGAAGTTGTGTCTGTCCAGTAACAATTCACCAAGAAGCTAGAAGTGGAAAAAAAGCCCAAATGAAAAAATGACTGACACTGGACATAAGAAACAACTTTTCCACGAGTGCTTTCAAACACACTGAGTAGTTGACACCAGTCTGTAAATATAGCAACAACAGAACTCAAATGTCCTGCATTTTTAAGTACAGGGTGCGTTTTCCTCTTATTTTGATGATGCAGTTTCTCCTTTTTCTCAACAAGTGAAAAAAATCACCTTTTGTTCCCCCCTTGTTATGAAGTGGAATTGAAAGAAAAGTCTTTTTCACTTTTTTCCCCATGATTTCATTATTTTTTCATTTATACAGAAGCTATACATCACCAATAAGAACATGGTTTCAAAAAACAATGACGACGACAAGAGTTACTACTTCAAATGAGAAATATTTACACTTCTTTTGCTACCTTCTTTGTCCAGAAGGGAGTAAAAGGATACTCCTCACAAGTACCACCCTTGCTACAAATTATGTATTATATTTACATTCAAGTAGGTTAGAAACAGTGAACTTAAGATTAGTATTGCTCTAGTCACACCATGTGAATCTTTATTAAATTATTTACCTGTGTCCAGATTTGTTGAAGGAAAAACCCTAACAAAAACATATAGCCATTTCTTCATACGGAGAGAAATGACTTGGTGTGTGCTGAACACGAAATGGAAGGACTGGATTAAAGAAAAACAGCTGATCCCAAGAATTAAAACATTGGAAAAATTAAGATAACACTATCCAAGGCAGCTACTGAAGCCATTTCAACTAAAGTCAACCCACCCTGAAATTAAAGGAATTCTCCAACTTTGCATTTAGGAAGAAAATAAAATTGCCTTACCTTAAGTGACTGCCTCTTTGTCACATAATTTTCCGAATGAAGTAACTTCTCATATTCACTGAAGAACTAAACACAGAATAAAGAGAAGGGTTAGGACCTTTCCAAGTGTCGTAATGCACCCTTCTTCCAAATTACTATAACAAACTGGAGGACATGCAAATCCGTAACAAAAACATAAACAAAATCTGAAATCTCATTAGGTTCCTGTAAGTCACTATTGTTTAAACATTGTATATGCTTAAAAAAAATTATTTACTCTTTCAGGAGCCTTTAATGTTTAGATTGTAATATGGTGGAAGTAGTTATCTCATTATTTCTTAAACTTTAATAGTTCCTGCTACTGAACATTTGTTAATTAATTTCAGGAGTCCCCAGCAGGTGGAGGAGGACTATCTGTATTCCTTGGTTGCCATGGGTTAATACAGAAAAAAGAAAATGACAAGGGAAGGGTTCCCTCTAGTGGAAAAAATCAGATCTAGTTTTCACAGAACTAGATTTCTGCTGTCTTCTCCTGTTTTTACACCTTTCTACATTCAACAGTAAGGTTTTGATCTTAATTTTACTGCTGGGTAGAAATTACTGTAAGTTCAACTGGTTTAATATTGTATGCAAATTTCCAAAACCAAAGCTAAACAAGGAATGAAAATACCGATTTCTTCAAATAAGATACACAGTGCTAGAAAATTCTGAATATTAAAATGTATCTACTCACCCTATCATAATGTTGTTCCAAAAATTCTGCACTTAGCAACTTGTGTCTTGTAAGCAAATCCTGTAAAAGAGCACAAACCCAATATTTTCACTAAAATAGTTTAACAGTACACATACATTCTCATTTGACAGTGAGTACACATAAGACATCCAATAGAAAAAAATGCTATTTCATTAAGTGAAGAGATTTAGGACATGAATGCAGTTACCTGGACATTGCTAAGGATCCTGACAGCACTTAGGAAAAGTCTGGTTTGCATTACGTTAATTCACACAGGTAAATAGCCTGTGGAATTATCACTGAAAAATGCCATTTATGGATCAAGGCTATGGTGTCCACAGAACTATACACAACCAAGATTAAGACCCACTATTTAATACTGACCAATATTATGCTTATCGTCCCATAACCAGTTGTTTTAGGACAAAAAAAATTCCCAAGATGAAGCATCAGCATCAAATATACTCAGGTTTGTAACAGAATGAAAAGCAGTTTGCTCACTTGAGGAGCTGGAAACACAGATTTAAAAGCCCCTAGCATGGAAGTGCACATATATTCAGCTAATGCATGATAGTTTAAATCATGCTTTCTGGAATAAAAGTTATGGGGTACAGAGTATATATATATTTAAAGGAATGTCTTGCATTCTAAGAAATAAAGAACAGTGTCCAGCTTATGCACTTGCATCACACCTATTTTTTTTTCCTTCTCCCTAGGCTTGTTTTGCCCAATAACGTAACACAACATCTGGGTTCGCATAGAGGGGAACGACAGAAATAATAATTCGAACGTTGTATATAAATTACCTTGAATGTGGCAAATGCATCCGAAGCAATGTCAAATGTTGACATTTCCACGTATCTGAAGAAATCATAGAATTGTTCTGACCACAAGATTATTTTAGCAAGTGGTTCATGCCTGATGCATTCTCTAAGCATTATTCCACAATTTAGAGCAATTTCTGGAGATTCGTACCTATTAAAAAAACAAAATAAATATTCTTTATAAATACTTTCACAAGTTAGCATTGCAGCACCACACTGCTGATCACAGTTTTCAGTACTATCAAGTAAACAAAAATTCAAAAAATTAGAGGTACTTATTTCTGCATTAAACTCTACTTTTAAAAACTTCTACAAAATATTACTGAAACCATTGCCAGTTAAATGCCAAATTATAGCCAATACAAATGACTGTCACAAACTGAGAAACAAGACTAAATAAAAATATCTTCTTTATACCCCAAATCAGCTTTCTTTTTTCATATTGGTGGGATTGTAGACATTTGGAAAAGCAATAAGTGATTTAATCTTGAAAGCAGTTTGCTTAAACGTGACTGCAATTCACATAAAACTATCCATAATATGAGCATGAAGGGTTAACAATACTAGACATAAATTCACATCTCCTCTCACTAAACCCTTTTTCAGCATCTGGCTACTCTACACATCTCACACACACACACACCCCAATTTCAAGCCTGAAATGCTGGCAACAGTGTCCTCTGACTGTAAGGACAATATTGAACAGCTTCTCTGCGCCTGAGTCTTTACTGCCTCTAGCAAAGCATCCGCACTTTCTCACAAGAAACCTCTGGAAAACGTCCATCACCAATTTGATAGAAGTGATGAAGCCATCCCTGATGGCTTCACTTAGAAATTGTCGCTACACTTCCTTGGCACGCTTTCTTGCTCAAATACTACAGGGCGCTCTTAGCTGATTTTAGCATATACCAACAGCAGCTGTCAAAATCTCAAAACAGTGTGTTTAAGACATATTTGATAGAAATACACCTTTGCACTTGCTACTAGCTCGCCTAGGAAAACAAGGAGCTAATAGTAGAACCCTGGAAGATGGGACTGCCTTTCCAAATCAAGAACTCATTTCAGCACGTTGCAATATAAGCTGTCTCAACCTACAGAAAAGTTTCTTACATACTTTCCTGCCTCCCACCTAAAGAATCTTTTGTCCTATACCATTGGAAGGTAGTTCAAATTCACCAGAATAATTCAGGAGCAAAGTATCATTGTGCATACTAAGCACTAACTATATTACTATACAAAAACATTTTCTTATGAATTAATTTTCATGTTAAATCCTGCAATACTTTTCCATTTAACCTGTCATGGAGATCTGAAATCTGCTGAACTTTTTGCAACTCAACTCATACTTCAAATTTACATAAATCTGCCTCAGTTGGATAGCAGACCTAACATTTACGTCATTAAAGCTAACTAAATGCCCATTTCAAACATCCTGACTTATGAATATGTGTTTTAACAATCCCTGTCAGAATAATGCTCTCTGAAGAGTGACAACACAGATTAAAAATTAGGACGAATGTGTTACAGCCCTCATTCAGTCACACATCAATGAGAGCATGCTGAGAAAGTAGTTTCATCTCTCTGCACCTCAAATGTCTTTGCCGCCTTTTGTAAATTATTTTGAAGAAGTACTGAATCAATATTTTCTTTTGTGTTATGCCACAATTAATAACCCTTTTGTCCCTCTAACATTTAAACCTTGCTTCCCCCCAAAATCAGGGCTGTAATGCGGCGGGGGGGGGGCGGGCAGACAGGTATACATCTTACATCCATACGAATTGAAGCTAATATTCCATACTGCTTCTGGTGCTAAACCTTTGGAGTCAGCATGAAACTAAAACATGTAAAACTCTGCTTTCTCCACAGAGGAGTTTCTCATATTCTCATAAGAATTTCTCCATTTTCCAGTGGCTTACACAAATGGGCAAGAATAGGTAAATGTAGAGATGTTACAACAAAATAGCCTAATACGCCATGTATATGGCAGGTTAGTCAGCATCTCTGATTACTACTATGAACTATGAGGAGGGAAAAGGAAAAACACAATAAAGCTTCCCGTTTAAATGTTAAAAACATACTTGATTATTCCCACATCTCAGTGCTACCAACATAACACAGGCAAGTACATCACTGAGAAGCACGGCCTTTTCATACATCCTCTAGCTATCCCAGTAGGTGGAATAAATACGCATCAACTGCAGTAAGCTTACCCAGCAGATTTAACACAAATTAGAAAACTAGTACTAGCTGCATTTTTTAAATGGTTTACTAGTATTTGATAAACTTTTCTGTCCTAAAATAACACAATGGAATTGCAATTTTCAGAACCTTCTTAATTGTTACTAGAAACGTGAGCTATTCCTTTTAAATGGAGAGAGAACATTCTCAATTTTTTTTAAATCTTATTTTAACATAAAAATGTTAATAACACCTTTCTGCTTTCATGTTTGAAATCCCCAGCTCTACATGTGCAACCACGTATTCAGTATGGTGTGATTCTCCACCATCTAGCACACCAGACAATACAAGAACAGAGAAAGAAACAGCCCTCTGGCATGCACCATATGCCCCAAATCATTCTTTGGTCAAGTTTGAGTTTGTGAATTTGTGTCACTGCAGGAATATAAATCACTATGAATAAAAAGTGTAAGACTAAACTAAGACCAGGGGATAGGACAGAAAACTGGAAATTATAATGGTTAAAGGAAAAAAACAGCCTTTAACTCTTAATGAACCAGTAAGTTCACAAGGAAATAGCTTACATAGGATCAAACAGTATTCTGGAAGAAAAATGTCTGCACTACCTCAGTAATAATAGTTTAGGTTACTAACAGTTCTCAGTTTTCAGTCATATTTCATGCAAAAGTATATTTCTGCTGGTTTATTACTCAAGTTTTCCTTTACTTAAGGGAATTACAGGCCCCAAGATAAAAAAGAAAAGCATACTGCAAAGGAATAAAACCCATTTCAGAACTTACTGCTTCTCCATGAATTTAAAAACTTCTTACTTCATGTAAAAGCATATTTACGCTTCACAGTGTACATACCCTTTTAATAGCATGAACAATATATTCTGTTGAGTGCAGATGTATTCAACTGTGGGAGTTCTTGTACCAATTTGCCTTCTGAGAATGTTGTTGAAAATTTGCGCAACATCTTTTTTGCCCTGTCAAAAACATTAGCAGTTAAACACATAACATTCAAGTCCACTAGGCAAGTAACAATTAAACATTATCATCATTTCATGCATTTATATCGTGTGAGTTCTGCAGTTCAGTCAGCCTCTGTACTCTGATCTTAAACAGATCAAATATTGTTTCTTTATACCCATTTCAAATATGCCAAAGCACTCAAAACATTACACCATGTCGCAGTCAGATCATGGGTAATTTACATTAAGAAGTAAAGCCAGGTGATGTTTCATCAGATACTTCTATGTAGCATCAATCTGCTGGGCTTGTTTTATACTTGTGTTTGCTAATAACATACCAGTTTTTAACTGTGCTCTTGCCTGAAAATATGTTTCTTCAATATTCCATTCTCCTCTCCCCTGGCCTAGGAACACGTAATGCCACCATTTAGAGTGTGCAGAGCATTTCTGACTGCAGTGTTAACATCCAACTTAAAACTATAACTTATGGAAGTTAAATAAATAATAAAAACTACAAAGGGAAATAATCTACCGACCTAAAATGCAAGTCTCACATTCTTCAATGGACAAAAGAAGTATAAATAAGACCAGGATGCTGGAATTCCACACAGATTATACACAAGAAAATGCACAAGGATAGCACCAGATAGTATAAATGGAGCTGGGAACATTCTCTCTGTTGTATATATATATCTCCTATTTATTTCTTCTGACAGACCACAGCTAAAGATGACAAATCTAACAAAAAGCTGATTATAAATATAAGCACTTTTCACTGTCACTCACACGCACCATTTAAAAACCCAGATTTCTGCAATTAACTTTCCACTTTGGATTGCCATAAACACAACTTCAGGCCCATGTGTTATCAGATCTAATCCAGAAAAAGCCTAGGCAAACTTGTACTAAGCCTGGACTTGCAAATAAAGGCCTGTTAAGCAACTCCACCTGAAGGTTCCCTGAACGTTATACACAAAAAATACGTATATAGTGTTTCTTGACAATCTCTAATTATACTATAAATGCCCCGAGTAACATCAGCAAGCTTTTGGGTAAAATGCAAGGCATATTTAATTAGGAAGAATTTGAAAAACAAGAGCAATTATTCAAAATTATTTCCGTTTTCTAATCAACGGCAAGACGACTGCATAAGAAAAAAAATCAAATGTTTATAAAAATGTAGGAGGACTGTAGTTTTACAAATGGCATGTTTGTGAATTACCATGGACAGTTTTGTTAGAGTGTTGTTTTCAGGATATAAGAGTTTGTTTGTAAACGCTTGTTTTCTCAATTACAATTCCACTGAAAGCCAGCCCAAAGCAACACCAGAACTCTTTGTTCTGAAATGAGTAGAGCAGTGTTTCCAGAAATTGCTTTACTCAAACTCCACATAATATAGTCATCAACTCTCATTCACTAACATTGCCAATTTTGCACTGGATCTCACAATTTGCTTTGGATTCACCAGCAAGAACAGCATTTCCTTATTATGCACATGATTGAACTGATAGTGGTACACCGTAATACCAAAGCTAGTTATTGTTAGACGGATGTATTACTAAGTGACCTCATGGCCTAACAAGGGCAAACAGACACGGAACCCTGTGCCAATAGTCACGACTGCAAGAGGTGAGAGGGGAGACTGTGCTAGTATTGTCTTCCAAGCAAAAGGATTCAGGCTCCCTCATGCAAAAGGCGTTTTTGTTTTTGGGAGGATTTTTTTCTTCATTTAAAAAAACAAAACCAAAAAACCCCAAAACAGGATACCATCAAAGGATACCATCTCTCCTACAGACACGCCAGCACAAATCAGCAGGGAGGTAACAGGTAAGTTTGTAAGTAGATGGTTGTGTTGACTGCTTTACTTGGAAACAAGCTTCCAGATACGGATATCATTTTAAACAGGCCTTTACATGCAGCAAGGTCTGGACAGTCAGGCAGTTTCTTAATTAAAACTTTACATTTGTTACTTTTCTGGGTTTTTTTTTACCATACTATTCACATGCAAATACATTTGACACAGTTTAAGAGTGAACAGTCCCTTTCTATAAATTAGATGTCTATTCCTGTTCTACAAGGATACCTTCAGGAATGGGAGTGAAGTTGTGGGCAAGAAAACATGACATTTAATTCATCATTGAATGACCTGAAGCTGTGGTGGAGCACCAGCAGGAATAAATGCTAGGCTCTCTTCAGGTTTAAGAACCAACAGGAAATCAAGTTCGTATCCCCGTGGGTAACAGAGAAATTGTTTCCAATGTGGTAATCCCCAAGCACAGGGATTTGGGATATCAAAGCCAACATCTGATTGACTTCATAACAGGTGGGAAGCTAGTGTAGGTTTGGAGCACAGGTGTGTTGACATTAATTCCAGGTAACAACAATAGCTGGACAGTCTGCCAGATTGCACCCTTAAAAAGCAGACACGGTCCAGCCTAGAAAGCCATGAAAATGACTTGTTCTGTCTCAAGGAGGAACCGTCATATCCTCGTGTAACAAAGCAGCAGAAAGTCCACAAGCAGGAAACTACTTGCAATCTTTTCAAGTCCCCTTAGAATAAAATGAATAGTTCTCCTTAATGAGAGCAAGCCTGTACAAATTGTTATAATTCTTCATTACCAGGAGATAATGAAGGTTTCCTTCACTAATAACTGGGCTGAGTAAACACCAAGCTGATAAGAATCTAGAGGTCAGCAGAACCCAGATGACATTTTGTGATTTCCTTTCTTCAGCAATTAAAGGCCATCACATTTCAGCATTCCCTCTCAGCTTTCCCAGGTCTCCTTGCTTATTTAACAACCTGAATGTTTTATGTTTGGTATAAACAGTTGTGTGGGTAAGGAAAAAATACCACGGTATTACAATTAACCACAAATCAGAGGGACTTAAGGGTGGGGTGGAGGGAAGAGAAGAAAGAACAGGGAAGAAAGCCATTGTTTTTGGAATGTCATACTACAATAGGACTTTAAAACGTTGTGTTTGCATTATGAACAACTTGTTTATGAACAATACCATTTTTAAGCAACCTTAAGTGGGATGGTCTTTATGCTCAAGGCTGTGGAGTGAGATACATGGCCTTTGGCTCCTTTCCTAGACAACCACACACTTCTTGTGGGACCTCAGGAAAAACAGGAAAATCCCACTGTACTGCAATTTCTTTTAACTAAATAGGGTGACTTTTCACTATGGCACTGCGAAGCTAAATTATTCCATGTGATGTGGCGAAAAATGACAGATACAGGTTTGCATAGAGATATGTTTGAATACAAATAAGTATTGCTATTTTGAAGTAATCAATAAAAACTTGGGTTTGTTGGTTTTTTTAATAAACAGAAAAAAGATGAGGAAAACAGCAAAAAGGTTGCATCACTTGCTTCTAAAGAGAGAGAGAAATACTGGATTGTTATTAAAACTAACAGCTCTGCCTTAAATATTTAAAATTCTTCATAAATGTTACAATAATTCTCTTACTTTTCCGAGTAATTTAATTTAACTAGATGAGAATATAGACATGCCTTGTAGCTTGTGGTCACTATGGTATTACTACTAAGATATTAACCCTTCTGTGTACATAATAATTAAGAATTATTCCATAATTTTAACAGAACTGTATCATCAGGATTAGAGGTTTATCTACTTCAATTTTGTGTGGTTTATGTGCCTAAACTCACAGATTTCATATTCTGTATTTGCTTAATTTTGTAAGTAGTCTGGAACAATGAGTTCTCTTTCTAATGGTTTTGTCCCAGGCAGAGAAAAAAAAAAAAGCTGAAGATGTCTTACCCAATTAAAGTGGTAACTCAAATGTGTTTATTTTAACATATACAATATAATAAATGTCAAACTTTTTTTCTTACCTCAAAATCAATGAGCTGCAAGTCGGCTACTAGGGTACTAAGAAGACCACTGTTGTACAGCTCTTGAGCAAGCTGTGCCACAGCTTCTGTCTGTGGTTCTTTTTCGTTTGTGCCATATAAGATTTCTTTCATGGCAACAAGGTTTTTTGAGACCTCCTCAGTGGCCTAAAGAAAATGGGAAAAAAAACCACAGTTTAGAGCACAATGTCATCTGTCTTTGTAACTGCACACCCTATTATTCTTATAATCTGCAAGCTTCCATTAAGGGAAAAAATAATCAGGAAATGACAACCTGTTAAAAAAAGACAATAGATAATCTTTCTGAAAATAGGACTGTTATGTGTTATTTCAAAAAAAAAAAAAAAAAAAAGGCAGAGGCAAGACACGCAATTTACTTGACAAGTTACCAAAAGCAAAAATCTCTTCCTTTTTACTGCCTTTAAACTTCCCATTCAAAAACCCCCTGAATAATAGCAGTGGGATGAAAAGAACCCAACAAAATTTCTGTTCTGTAAAACAGAGGTACTCAGGATCAGACTGGAAAACATGACATGGAGACACATGCCTGTCCTAGTCAACTGCTCACAGAGACCAAACGTACCTCTCCTACACATTTTGCACTCATCAGGTTTTGTCAAATACTAGGCTTCCTTTCCAGTCAGGGAGGATGAAATTTTTCCTTTCCAACTAACATAACCTCAAAGAGAACCTCCTTCAATTTTGAGGTTATCTCAGTATACAAGAACAAACTGGCAAATAGACCCAGAAAGAGGTGCACTCAAAAGAACACAGTGATACAGGAGACAACTGAAAGTCTAAGATGCTTCCCATTTGAAGTCCATTGTACAGAAGACAGAGAGGTCTGGCGTCTCACTTAGGGAAGCCAGATGGGCTGGAGCAGCATTTAGATTTAGCAGTGGAAGCAGAGTTCTCATGAGTAAAACTAAAAAAAACCAACAAACCCTTCTGAAGACCCTGAAGTGTAAAACACAGTTATCTTGGAGAAAAAAGAACAACTACTCCTTTCAATATGTATGTTTACATAGCTTAGCAGCAAAACATTAAGAATAATCATCACAAATAGTTGGTTTAATTATATTGTATTAGTTCTTAACATGCCTAAAAAGTATGAATGATTTGTAAGTGCACTAATTTTTAGTAATTAGATGAACCTGCCAACAAGGTATGCATACACTTTAACGTAAAGTATTTATGATTGGTAGCACATGAAAAATTAGTGAAGTGAAAAAATGATCACCTTCTGGATATTGCCTGTCTTACAAGGGGTATGTAAAAAGACTTCTCATTTGTGCATTATATCTAGAGAGGCTTAAGATCAGCATGACCTATGCACTATTCAAGCCAAAGCCATTCCAGTTTTGCTAGGTATGCAAGTAAGGATTCCATGACCTTTAAGGAGGCTCCATATCATTTTTAGCTCCTCCACAACTTTCCACTCCCTGCTGCCTCCCTCCTCTTGCTAACTGCTGTTCCTAGTCCCAGTTGTCTCCTCCTTAATCGAAATTCCAAAGGATTTTCTGTGCACTGTTAGTAAGACAGCAAGAAGCAGGTGCTCGATATGACTACTTAGATTCATGACAGCTCCTGAAGACGTAAAATGAGAAAGCCAGGTCACCATATTGTAGTAGTATTATGCCATACAACTGTTCTATTTATTTAAAATTTAGAAGTATCTCTTTACTAGGAAAAGAGCAGGAACATCAGTCAAACATGGAGATATGAAGAGATGCCTTTGATGCATGGCTACCATGAAAAGAGGAAGCAGCAATAAAAACTCTATTGCAGTTTGTCGCTGCACACTAATTTAGAAAGCAAGATGAAAGAGGAAGAAAGGCAGAGGTTCAAGGAACTACCTATTTTAAGCAGAACAGTGGCAATACTGAGAGCATGCCTGCAATTAAGAATGCCCGAAGAGAATTTTTCATATCAAAAGCCCAGAAAACAGAACAATCCTCCTAAAACTTCAATAATCACACTTGAAGGCTCTCCCTCACCACAACCTGAAGACAGATGCTAGTAATGGAAATGCTTACAAACAAGACAGAAAAAAATACAGTGTTTCCAAACACAAAGTGCAAAAAAAGCCTTCTGGCCTAACATGAACATACAACTCAGTAACTTCAAGAAGAGACACCATTTCTCATGCTGTTCACAACTGTCAGGACCACCTGAACATGCTTCACTTGAACTTGGAATGACATACGGCTTCAGTGGGGAGTAATGTTTAGAGACACACAGGAACACAGAACAGCTTAGGTTGGAAGGTACCTCAGGAGGTCATCAGGGTCCAACCACCTGCTCAAGGGAGGGCCAACATCAAAAGTCCTACCAGGTCGATCAAGCTCATGGGCAGCCATGCTCTGAACAGCTCCATAGATGGCCTCTCTAAGCAACTTGTACCAATGTCTGACCACCTTCATCATGAGAAGAGACTTGCCTGTATCACTTCAACTTAGACCAAACTATTGCTTCTGGATACATACCACAAATACAGAAATATGAGGTTTTCTGAAAGTATTATATCAATAACCAAGGTCTTTTAATGCACTATACTTCCATAAAATATGACATTTCTATATTCCCTCTTCTGCTCTAAAACTCTTACAAATTTGTTCTAGAATCTCCTTACTCTTCTATACTCCATGAAATCTCAAACATATTCCAAATACATGATGTGCAGAGCTTATTTTGCCATTTCAGATACAGAATGGAATTTAGATAGCTACATCGAAAAATATAATGCTACATTAAATATCAACTCAAGAGGTAAGTGAAAAACTAGTAAAAAAAATTGAGACAGACAAGAGAAGACTCGGAACATTACTTGCAATATTTCCTAAGATACTGAGACCTAAATAATTGCCTAATG
>VZSZ01000993.1:525570-549577 GCA_013398815.1 Ibidorhyncha struthersii
CTCTAGAGAAAAATCAAAATGCACAATGAAGTTCATCCAAAACCCATGATCAAAAGTGGAATTAACAATCAGACATCATATATAAACTATATATTCTAATATAATATATAAGCAGGGTATATTTTATGTATACAGAATACATATACATATATTTATTCCACATAGTATAGTCTATATAGAAATGTTTCTATATTAAAATATATTATGTATATTTACATATATTAAAATCATATGTATATATTCTCAATACTGAGAATGCACAACCATGGAGCAACCAGAGTTTTAGAGAAAATTTCTGGCAAGTCACATTTGAAATTCAATGGTGCCAGACAATCAATACCATTTAAGGATAAGACAAACTATAAAAGTAAAATGTAAAGTAGAAAACTAAGTACTTTGATACAAATAAGGAAAATAAAGACAGGAAGATATTATTTAAAAATAAAAACAAACACCATGAAGTCATATGTACAATTGTCACACTAGAATCAGCTGCATGTCTTTCTAGCTATGAACCATTATGGTTCCACTCTCTAGGGTATTTCACTGATATTTCCAAAACTTACTACTTCTTTAAATGCTAAGCAGTGCAAATACCAAAGATGAGCTCAGCAGGCTCTGGGTCTACGGCTTGGGTTTCTGTCCACATCGATAATGCAGTTACACAAATTGCACTGTTAATGAAAACATCCATCAAAAAGGTAAATTAGCTATAGTTTTGAGCCTGTCTTGGTGAGTATTTTTACTAGTCTAGAGTAGTATCTATCATAAGTAACAAACACCATTTTAATAATTCTATTTAAATTGATTGATCAAAACACTTAAAAGATACCACTCTGAAAATACCCGAACTGCCACCAATTTATTTTAAAGACCAAAAATTACTACATTATTTTTCAGCAGACATCTAGCATGAAGGTATCATTAAAGAGCTAAGTTCAATTAGAAGAGAAGCATGTCTTCTCACCCATTACTTGCAGGAGCAGCCCCATCTTTACCCTTGGAGTAACAGCCCCATGCAGCAGGCAAGGCAGATGACTTAACCTTTTGCCTTCTTTAAACCACAAATTAATTGTACGCATGTGGATAATAAATTCAAAATTTTACTGCTTTGTAAATGACAGAATTAACTCATTGAATGAAATCTGACCGATGGCAACAGGACACAATACTACATTCGGACAGCTGAATCAAAACAGCATATTGCGTTATCCCATACATACAGGATACCATCCACTGTATAGAACTCATAACTTAAAAGAAGAGAGACCAACCATGCCTGCAATAGTCAACCCGCATGGGTTAATAACGTGGCTGAAACAATTATCTGAAAGCCAAAACCAGAGCTGTTATGAGCAGGTTAACCCAAGGTCAAAGGGCAGGGAAGAACAAGTTTATTACATGAGTAAATATTTACCTTCACGACAGTAAACGTGTGCCACAAACCAAGTGAACTGGTAGTATAAAAATAAATGCTGATGTCAGCCAAAGAGGAGGAAGAGATGCAAATAAGAGACTAACTAATGGGGTAGATCAAGGGTAAGTCCTGTTTATATGAAAGGAGTTTTCCTTCCCCTTCCCTTTAGCCCCCCCCTTTCTAAAAAAACACAAGTAATGGAAAATAAACAGCATACGTAATGAACACATTTTCAGTTATAAATCACTTGTTATTTCAAGTTTCCCTTCCACAATACTAACAGACAGCAAGCTATCGCCTCTATCCTAAGTAAAAGACTGCAGCCAACAAGCAGCCAGAGCTGCAGTACATGAGGCAGACTGTCAGCAGCGAGACACAGCCCAGTGTTTACAGCCACTTCGGATCTCCAGTCCTAAGCAGGTACCACAAAATTAAAGAACATTTCAAAATGACCTGGAGAATTACCTGGTTAATTTTTCTCAAAAAAGGCAGATTAACATGCAACCAGAATTTACTTCTTGAATTTCAGATTCTTATTTCTAAAACACATTTTCCAGTATTACAGGGCAGAATGTTTCATCACTGAACAAGATGCATCGTGATCACTACCATTGTTTTACATCTTTTGCTTTGAAGAATCTCTTCCATTTTGATTATAAAGAACATACAGGAGTACACAGTTTCCAAGACTCAAAAAAATCTTTCTTTCTTACATCGCTTTTTCTTCCTCTCACAAAACATTAAAGGTTTTAAATTTCAGTCTAAGCACTGAAAAACACTGAGGTATTCTGTTCAACCAAAATTAATTATCTAATTTTCTTACAAATCTGTATTTCCAAGTGTGTTAGGAAACCGTCAAAGAGCATCCCCTACATAGCAAACTCAATATTTTCATAACAGCATTGTGCTGCTACTGCATGGTAGGAACTACACTGAACTACATAATAAAAACACTGTGGTACTGCAGTAGAAAATAACTAATTTGTCTTTGGAACCTCAGCCAGCTATAAGGTATAAAACAAAAGGGCATTTACAGCTAATTTCATTTTGTGGAAGAAATACTTAAAACAACAATTAAGTTTTGAAATGTTCAGGTCACTTCAACATGCGCTGAATTTTTTTAGTCTAATATACATACACATTTCAAATTCCGTATGTTCAAGAGTAAAGAAAATATGCAACTGTGCGTACTTAGTTTTATAGTGTAGGAAAAGTAAGTATTCCCTACACCCAAAAGGCTGTCTTTACCACAAACAGTTATCAACACTGAATACGTACCATGCTGCTTAGCCTTAAAAGTTCATTATTGTTATCTGGCAGGCTACAAAAGCACACCCCTGGATGAAACAGCAACAACAAAGCAGAGGCAGAGAGAGAGAATTTTACACAAGTCTAATCGCTAATAAAATGGAGTTATAAAAAAAGAAAAACTCTGCCATTCTTCTCCCCTCTTCCTAAAGGGTAATAATTTCTGTGCTTTACATGCAGCGAGTTTTTCTATTTTTGATCCGCCACTAGCCACAGAACTCACCCTTTCATCAGCACAGAATTCCCAGAAGGAGGCTGGAAAGTTACACTGCAGAAAGGATAATAATAATGAGAGGCATAGTGAAAGATAAAAAGATGCCTAAATATTGAGATATGGACATGTAGAAATTTTTCTTCTTTTTTAATAATGGCTACTGCTCAGACCCTTGCTGTCTTTTAACTCCAAAGTTACTCCAGGCATTTCGACAGACTGGATAGGAAAAGGGCATGAATTCAGGGTGTTTAATCAGAGCTGTACCCTCAAAGATGTGATGACTGGTCCATAAGGTATCGAAGAACTTTCTCTATCAAACCAGCAAACAATCTGAGATAAACTGCCACAGCCCGTCACCTTCATGGAAGGCTTGACTTGCCAATGAAACAACTATTTCCTGAAGAATCTCTGTATGGAGATGTGGACACTGGTGTTGTGAATGTTCAGATTCGTCAGCTGATCTCCTTTGTGAATAACGAGGACAGAGGCCAGCACTACCATACCAAGCTCAGTCTTATGAATGTCAGTATTTAACCCTCCTCATGTTTAACCTAGTGAGCACGGGTTGCCTTCTTTTGTCCTTAAAGCAGAATGTGTTGCTTTCTATTTGACACAGGAGAAACAGCTCTACAGGCTTAGCATATTATTTCTTGTCAAAGCAGCAGCCTCACATAAACGAGGTCTTTAAAGAAGATGGGATTAAAGGCCAGCAAGAAGCAAATGATACATAATAATCTTCAGCTACAGCATCAAGAACACAGGCATGTGATACAGTGCACAGCTATGCACAATGGAATGAAGCTGGTCTGTTCCCCATTAGAGGTCTAAGCAAAAAGAAACGGAAGATACAAAAAAGCACGGATTTTAAGATCAAGCCACATCTCCAGGAATTAATAATGAGGTAGAGATGAAGGAGGCAGTGCCATGTCTCATCGCAGGCTCTTCAGAATGCACCTACCCCTCCTCTCCTGACAGATGTCTTTTATTAGAGAAAGAAGAAAAGCAGCAGCAATGAAAATCCTCCCAGCTTCCACACAGGCCTGTGTAACAGGCCATAACATTTTTCTCTCCAGCAAGAGAGAAAAACCATCAGGGAAAAATACTATGGTACGCTGCAAGAGACCTGGAACATACAGCGTGCTGGCACTGTGGTAGAAGATGCTGATTCTAAAGAGCATCAGGATAAAGATGCAGTTCAGTTAAGACGCAGATTATCCTGCGCTTAAAGTAGTAGTGTCAAATCTAGGTGAAACTGGATGTAGAGAAGCTGGCCACACTCTGCTTAAAAGTACTGGTGAACATGGAAAAAGATTGTCACTAACTCCTACATGTGACTTTGTAAGGATGCCAAGAATGGCCCAGAACAGTTAAATAATGCTGGGAGAGGCTCTAATGAAGCTATCATAGCCTGCTTCAAAAACTGATAGATTGGAGAGGGAGATGTTTTGTTTGCTTGGTTTTTTGGTTTGGTTTGGGGTTTTTTTTGGAAGTATTGGAATCTATGTCCTTGTGCTGAGTTTATCCTGAAAAACTTCATCTAAACAGTAAATACCCCTGCAATGAGAGTCACTAGATGGGATGCAGCTGCACACAGGCTGAACTTTTAGTAAAGCCATCAAGACTACCAGTTCAGAAGTAAATGACTGTCGACAGGTACAGATCCGGAAGCAGGAAAGCACCCTATCTAAAGGAAACTGCACCAGCACAGGAACTTCTCACCACATTTTCCTGTGGGTTGAAGAAAAGGCAAAGTAAGGTAAAGGTATATGCTCTGCTGACATCCACAGAGACACTCTGCTCTGTGAACATTTGCATGGACGAGCACAGACAGAACTACTGTACAGTAGTAAAGCCACTACAGTGAACACAAGCACCAGAACGCTGTATGGCTGTGAGCTGCTTATTAAAGAATGCAACATCCTACTGTTCCAAACCAAATTATTTTAAGTATCATACCACCTGCCAGTGGCATAAAAATGCAAATCCAACCAACATGAAACACACCTGTTCAAAGGTACATAATAACTTACCCTTTATCACAATATAAAACCCAAAAATAATTCCTAATTGATTCAGTTTCAACAGCTGTAAATTTCTTTTTTTCCCCCCTTTCAATTACTTCTTAGCAATTGGAAAGTCCCAGCTGTACCTTTTCTGCCTTTTTGTCAGAGATATCTTGCTTTTCTAGAACTGCCATACTTTCCTTCAAGTTCTTCACTATGTCTGCAGGAGACTTGTGGGACTTGCCAAAAGGGAATGGCATGATTGCAAGCCAGAAGGTCTTCCTTCTACAGCTCCTGCTTCACCTGGAAAAAAGGAGGAGAACAAGTATGTCAAACATAGAAACACGACGTCAGTGTAACAACACACATGAAGGTCAAGAGAGAGCAGCAAAGGTATTCATATGTGGAATAACCATCCTTGACAGTTGAACAAGAGCTTGCCATGACAAACTTAAATGCTTGTGTTTCTAATTCTTTTAAATCACAAGATACAGACAGAATCTATGAACTCACATTAAGATCATTATCTTATGCTACAGGAACAAATTAAAGGACTACATTAAATATATCCAAAACCACATACTATACAAATGCCACATATGGGCAAGACTAACAAGGACAAATTATTCCAATTAATGCTGTCAAGCAAAATGCCACCCTATATTAGGTCTTTGACACCCAAGTCATCACATCTCAGTGGCTCTGTAATGACTGTCCAGGTGCATGCTTTTATCCATATTCATTTCGTAACAAATGCAAAGCCTGCACTGTAGCGCAGGAGCTATGGGCACGATGCAGACGAGGCTACAGATGGCAGCTTATTCCTGTGTCAAAAAACTTGGTATGTCCTGGCTTTTTCGTATCAATATTACTGTAACTTCATACTCAAATACAGTCTCACCCCTACTCAATTTATGGGAAACAAAATTTTTCACCAGTAACAGGGATGTGAATGAGGCATTTGAAAACGTTAAAACCAAACACCTGATATGTATCTTTTTCAAAAAGATAACACTTCTCTTACAGAAGCAATTTTCCTTCCCTAATAATATTTGGCTCTCAAATCCAAATACATTCATTCTGCTGCATATTTACATATATTTGCTTTTACACACACAGGTATATATTCACGTCTGTGTACAAAACAGAAAAGTATTATTAGTAAAAATGAGTATACCAAAGCTTTTGTTACTAAACGCATACACCCCCATTTAAATAATAAAAACTTCTTACAAGTGAATTCCATAAAGCATACTTCTAGAACTCTAATCTAGACAGAAAAGAACAGGAAATCCTGCACTAAAAAAGCTGACAGTGCTACTTCTGCTAGACACAAAAGACAGCCAAAGCTGACAAAGCAGAGATTACACTGTCATTACAAAGAAGGGACATTACCCTGAAAGTTAGTAATTTCTACCTCCATACAATGTCCATGAAGTTAGTAACTAGTCAACTGTAAACAGTACACATTAAAGTTTCTAATCTAATACCATGCCCTTTGAGCCTTGATTAAAATACCAGCTCATTCACCATGAACTCCAAAATATTTATCCTGTTTTGATCAAGACTTAAAAATACCAATTTGAGGCCATTTTTGACTTATTTTGATTTTTAACACAAACAGGTTGGGCTGGCCCAAGGGCAACAACTTAAAGGGTACGAACAGAAGCACTCAGATCTTTAGCCAAGAAAATTTCCATAAAAAGGTATTTCAAGTAACCAGCTACAGACATCACGCCTTCGCTGTTCCATGCCTGCATCTGACCTAACACGGCTGACAGAAAGCATAACATAGATCATTTTTAATCAGATTACTTTCAGATAGAAGTATCAGCATAAAAGTTGAAAAAAGACCTTCCACCAGCCATATCCATTCTTTAGCAGATCACAAGGACTTTCTGTTGCTTTTATTTTGTAGTATAATAATTGTTTATAGTAATCTCTCGTTCATAATCTGCACAAAGAAGGGGTTGTAACACTGAAACTGCAAACACAGGACTCATCCTAAGAGATAAAAAAGTTCCCACAGGTCATTCCTTAGACAAGAGAATTTTATGCCTCAACTTCATCACATGTAGTGGAACAGAAACCTACCTTTGAGAAAAGCATGACTACTCACTGATATTTAATGAAAATGTAACAGCATTTAAAATGATGTTTAATGAAAAATACAGTATTTTCACACAGGAATTTTTTCCTAGAAAGAGACAGGTGTGAAAAGAAGTACAATTTCACCACAAAACAGATGACATACCTCACGCATCACAGCAATATTTGATGTTTCCTTTATCTCTCCCTTTGATTACTACTCCTGCCAAATTAAAATGAGCCCTGGAAACAAAGCTGGATTCTTTCACATTTGCATATCATCACTAATAATAATAGTATTTAACAACTACTCAGCATATTCATTCTGGAAGATGGTTATGCCCATGTAACAGAGCAGAATTAGCTCAAAAAGTCGCTAGTCCTAATTCCTTCTATTATGTGTTAAAACAGAATAAAACCCAGTAGGAAACAAAACAGTTCTTTGAGAGAATAAAAATATATGGAATCACAAGATCTGGTGTTACAGCAATATACAAAGAAAAAAAATCAAAACCAAGAAAATGTGTCTATTAATTTTCTGGACCACAACTACATTACTTCTAAACTAGAAGACTAATACGGATAACAGATGTAACATGGAGAAATACAGAATAACAACAAACAACTGACTTCATGGTGTGCCCAATGTATAGGTTTGCAAAACTTCATTTCCCTCTAGATAGTGCTCAATTTCTTCTTTAAATTAAAAATAGTCTACCACTTTGACATATTCATAAAACCTTCCAGGTTCTGCATAAATCAGATATATCTACATGCATACACAAGTCATAAACAAGTTTTATTGTATGTACTAGCATATCTAATAGAAAATAATCAATTAATAACAGTTCACTAGCATATATTTATACTAAACATTTTTTCCCAATTCAGCTAAGTTCCTGAATTAATTTCTCAGGAGCAATTTAGAAAAATCCCAGCACCAGTAAGAAGGAAATCCACATCCTTGATTACTGAAGGTGACATTTTGCTTCAAGGCATTTCATTTATTATATAAAATGGAATAAATGCATTGTTTCTGCTATTTCCATTTTAATACTGGAAGGAATGCAGTGGCAATGCCAGGAACATCATCTGGGGCCTCAAGACTGAAGACCCCACCAACCCTGAAGCAAAATTCTATTACTTAAGAACCTGTGCCACATCCTGTCAAAAAAAAAAAAAAAAAAGCAGGAGCAGTCCCTTTGTCTCTCAGAACTGTACTTCGTGCAGCGAGGAGAACATAGACAGGCTGTTCCCTTTTCAGCCCAGCAAAACTACCCCAAAGCAGCACTCTGTGCACAATAGACAATGACAACATCTGTGTGAGATCGGAAAGAACTGCAACCACCCACATCTGCAAACCGAGAAAAAAAGGAAACAACATCAAATGACTTTTTCTGTAAATAAGAACAGACCTTACATCATGTCAAATGGTAACTGTTTCACATTACTAGCACCAGGCTGCCTTGCGAATTCATGATAAGATTCTGATTGTGGCTTAAGAAAGGGATCACAGGACTCTTCAAGAGTTAAACTACAACAAGTACATGGACAGCTCTGTGCTCTACTTTGCTTTATCTTACCTTCCCAGAAACATCACTGCTTTTGTCCATTTGTTAAATTAGACCATGAATGATATTACACAAAACTCAGGCTTTCTTAGGCATGAGTTTTATTTCACCACTACTCAAGCATGACAAACCTCACAAAATTTAAGGTCCTCAAAGTACTGGTGTCACAGCCACATTTAGAAATCTTAAGTGACATTATAAATCCAAACGGACCAAACAACAATACGGCATCCAGCCAAATACCCAGAGATTTAAGCACAACTGACACAGAGCGACTGACACACACTCAGGCGCACTGGGACATTTGTGCTTTTGTGGTGACGAGAGATAGTAGTCCCACTGTTTCAGATAGCATATAATTTCCAGCTCTGTCAATGCAGCATGCATCTGTGCACAGTTTTCTTTATGTATAGGACTTTCTATTTTTTATTCACTGCATTGACCACACAATCAATTAATGTCCAATTTAAAACTAATGCGTTCCATATACAAGATTGTTTTTTTAACTAAGCAGACAGCACTTAAAAGTGTTTCTCTGTGAGGACAGCTCTCTTGCAGCAAAAAAATGCTGCAAGAACAAATACAGAAGCACGATAAACAAATCCCTCTCTTTTAATAAAATTTAACTCTCTAAAGAATAGATTTGCTACGCTGAAGTATGCTCTTTCTTGTAATAGTTAACTTTTTCTTATTTGAAGGGTCAGAAAATGTGCTACCTATATAACAGAAATGCGTGCTACAGTTTAATACCTGATTACTTAACAGCAGAAGGGGTGTTTTTGTTGTAGGTGGTTTTGGTTGTTTGGTTGTTGTGCTGTTTTTTTTAATAAAGTGTATTGTAAGATGCCTGCATAACTGTTTTCAAGAAAAATACCGGTACAAGAAATAGCACAGTAACACTCATGACTGCAGTGATATGTGCAAAGAGTTACTCCACAGACCAATTACCAGCACTGAAGTCTCAAGGACGCAGGCTTTTAGAACTATAATGAAGGTCGAGGAATACTAGCTATATAAGCAAAGACACAAAAGCAAACTCAGCCTTTCTGCTTATGACATACCATGAATTACAACATATAAAAGTTGTAACCTTTTTTTCTCTGCATAGAAGTATAAACCATAAATAAAGCATGAAATGAGTTCAAGTATTCACACCATTCCAGCTCAGGAGAGCAAACGTCCGCCTTTCCGTTCCCATGCAAAATGCTACTTAGAAAACGTACAAAAACCCCTACATTCCCAATTTTGTGAAACAACCAGGTACGATAAGCTCCATTTCTTATTCTATTGTAGGCCTTAGTTTAATTGCACTATATTAAGTCTTCAGCTAGGTCTTGTTGCCTTGTTTACACACCAAGAGTTTAAGGTGACTGCTTTTAGTAAGCTCCTAATGAGGAAAAGAGGAGGAAAAAACTCTTCAGCCACTTCCTGACTACAATCACACACGTTAAAAAAATCCAAGCCAAGTGAAAAAGCACATGTAACATCCAGTTAACGTGCACCTAAGAAGAAAACTGCTGAAAATCAAACAAAATCAACATAATTTTAATAAGGCCAAATAAGTAATGATAAGGTTCCCCAGGAGGAATGAGCCAACCCAACAGCTGTCTGCTGAGGACGGGGAGGTCCCATTCCCCTGCTGCTCCCAGCACCACACTCCTTCCCCTGCTTTTACACCAGGGCCAGCTGACCCATCCATGAGCTGATTCAACTCACTAAACTATCAGAAAACTAACACATAAAAGGGAAGTAAGCAATGAGTAGTGCAGGGAATGTAGAAAAAGCATCCCTTTGACAGTCAAATAGTTGTGAATCAGCTCCCACATCTCATGATCTCACCACAGGGGCACTTCACCGTAAGGCCGGAGCTGAATACAGGACTGAAAGGGGAAGGTCACCCTCTATCAGTTATTTTGAGTGGTCTGATCTCGGTCTGAATGCCCCGTGTGCCAACTGAGCTCACCAAAATGGCAGAAGACAAACCCTAAGTAAGGGGTGGGAGGGGTAATTTCTGAAAGATTCTGAAGATAAAGCAGTACAAGGCACTCTCAGCTGGGGCAGGCAGAAGGAGGGAAAGGCACAGCACCTCCTCCTCCAGATAGAGGGAGGCTGCCAAGCCCTATCCTGAAATCTTTATCATGTGTCAATTATGTTCAATGGTGTTAACAGCACATGGGAAACTGACTTACTTAATTGTATTTGCTTAAGTTAATGAGTCTACAAAGTCTACCTAGATTCACAATAAACAGTTGGGTCTACTCTGTATACATATTTTTTATTGATGATTTATCAGTCTACTACTGAAAAAACATGCTGCATCTTGCTAAAAAGAGGCATTTTGTATTAAAAATAGAATACAGCGAGCATGTGTTTGTCCTGATGGAACTGATTTCCTCTCAGAACCTGCTCTTTTGTTGTATGCCTCTTGGATTAACAAGGATCATTAAGCCAATATTGAAAACAGTAACATAAGTCAGTTTTCATCAGGTCTTATTGTTACAAGTGGCAGTCAGTTCAGCCAGAATTCACCGCTGTGAAGGCTGGTTAGAATGATAAAACCAGAAATAGATCAAGAAATTATGCATTTTTAAAATCACTCTCAGACATGCCAAGCATCCGGAAGAAAGACTGACAGCCCATCCTTTGATGCAAGAACCATTTTTTATGCAAGCTACCATGCTCCTTGGGAAAAGAATATTCAAGTACTTCAAAGACAGAAGTAGATATCATATTAGCTATTCACCCCTCCTGTACAAGATTATAGAATTTTGCTGGCTATCCCAAGTATTTAGCCATACTTAAGTTACTAACTGTACTTTCTGTAAGTACCATTAGGGAGAAGAGCCGCAGCTGCCCTGTGCTGCACTGGGGCACGTGCAGCAGCTGGCATGGCAGAAGAGCAGCTAGATGCCACTCTGAAGCACCCAAAATACCTCTGCCACCTCATCACTGCAAATACCTGGCTATGGCCCATCTTCCTCAAAGGCCTTACCACTTCTAATTGCAGAAGTATAGTTGACCAAAGGCATCATCCATCATTTCCTGCTGTATATTATCTAAATTGAGTACTCA
This sequence comes from Ibidorhyncha struthersii, assembly GCA_013398815.1. NCBI lineage: Eukaryota > Metazoa > Chordata > Aves > Charadriiformes > Charadriidae > Ibidorhyncha > Ibidorhyncha struthersii. The sequence goes on from VZSZ01000993.1 coordinate 537,244, forward strand.
CATTCATCATCAAAACATTCTTCCACATTTTTCACATGCTGTTGTCTACTATTTCTTTCAGTACGCTGGTTCTGAATATGTGGTTTCCCACTAGATTAAACAATTTTCTAGAGCCTCAGCACCGTACTGAAAAAAAAATCAATTTTCTTTTTGATATGCTAAACAAATTGAAATGTGACAGCCTCTCTTCCAAAATACAAGTCTAGATAGTGAAGTTTATTAATACAAGCTCACATGCAAACCCTTCCTATCATGAAGGAAATGACACTCAAAGAGCAGAAGCCACACCTCAATCTATTTCAGGGCTCCAGCATTAACTATTTAGTATAACCACATCTTTACCTGCATAACCATGCCATTAACAGAACAGCTACGCTTGTAAACAGTAATGACTGGCATTGCCAGCTGGCAAAATTTAAGAGTATACTCCAGCTCTAGAGCATTTTTGCTATTCTCTAAATACTTCTGCACATCTTTTCAGCATTTCTTTCCAGGTAACTTCAAAACATGGATAGAAGAACTACCTCTTATATGTAAGACAGTTGATGCAAAGCTTTTGAAATACTAATGGCTAAAGCAATCAGTAATCTGTTTGGATCTGTTGTGATACTTTATGAGGAACATAACATACGTACAAGTTTTCTTGCCATACAGGCATGTCCATCTCAAACCTGGCATGTCTCACACACCACTGAACACGAGCATCTTCCTTAAAATTCACTACTAACTTGTTCTATCAAGTCTGCAGCACACAAAAGCTTTAATCTGATTCAAAAGGAGTTTCACAACTCCGCATCACGGAATTATTTGTGGTGCGACCTACTTAAAGATTAAAATGGAAAAAAAAAAGTCCCCTATCTAAGAATGGTAACTTAATTCAGAGAAAAATTAAAATAATGAAGAAGAAAATTCTCTGTTGTAACACAGATGAACAGTTTGATCAAAAAAGAGCAACTCAATGGAATCAGAAAAAAGGAGAATTTGAAAATAAATTCCTACATAAAGATGAAATGCATAATATGAGATAGCTTCTCACTTTCTGAAAATTTCCAAGCAATTAAGTCCCCAGCAGTTCACAGCCCCGCTTGTTTCTTTAGCATCAAATGCCAGCTGATTCCTTTCATTAAGCAGGCTTCTCTTGCCATTCAATTACTTCACTGATCCTTCTGCCTCTTCAAGAGCTTGCTTCTCCAGCAGACACCTGCACCATGCTGGGGGAGAGAAGGGCAGCTACTGCCATTAGGCTCCACCAGCTCACTGCAGCCTCCTAAAACTACATTACACTTTGTGACTTGTACATTATTATATTCATTGCAGTTTAACACACAGCTACAGAGCTTTTGCAGAAGTTAAGCAGAAATTGGTTTTAAATAAGGCTGCAGCTTTTAAGGGGCTTCAGAGATCTCGCATAAGCAAAAAAGCTTGTTAATACTAATGCTTAGTATCTGAGATCCCACCTCTTTCTCCATATTCGAGAAAATTTTATGACTCAGCTCCTTTCCCTGGTGTACTGTTTAGGGTTACCCCACCCGTTCATTTCACCACAAATCTTATTGCTGTATTGCAATATGGTACACAGACAAGCATGTAAATGCCTCACCCATTCCTTGGTAAATACATTTTTTTAAAAAAACAATAATCACAAGTTTCACCACAAAAAGTAACTACTACCCCTAACACACTGCACACAAAAAGGAACTTACTTCAAGCTTCAAGAAAAGTTGTCAGATGATATGCACCCTTCTAGCCAGGTTGAAGCTCAAATAATTTTCTTATAACCTGGCATTACAGTCAATCCCCTGCTGGCTCGGATGCCCTTACCGCATCATCACAAAACCCAGAATATTTGTTACATGACAAAAAATGCTGCAATTATGTACGTGCCATCCTACCCACCCTTGCAAGCAAAAATGCAAAGAAAAAGAGTCTCCTTTGTAACTATTTCTATTCCTTGGGGTATATTATTCCCATTCCTTTCCACAGGTCTTCTCTTTCCGTCAGATTTCTGATATACATCTAAGGGTTGATTTTGAATGTGAAGAAGTGGTAAAAGGGGAGGCAGAAAGCACACTGCAGTTTAAATCTCTGACTTCACTTCACATAGTGCAATATAGTCTACAGTTAACATGTCCAATAACTAAAGACAGCTGTATGAATATCAGAAACCACACAGGCAAAGGACAGGAAAGCCCACTAGCACCACAACATCAGCATTTAGTTTTAACTAGAAAGCCAGTGCAATGGACAGAGGAAAAATAGGTTATCTAAAACATGGATTAGTTACATAAAGAAGGAGGATGAGAATCATAAGTATTAGCACAAGATAGGAAGGGAAATGCACATGTGCTTTTTGCGTGTTTTGTTTTGAAGCGAAGTTGAGAACAATTAAACTGCAAGAATGGTCCTGGGATTGCTCCAGGTGCAATCCTCCAAGGTACAATTTTCTTTAGAGAATACTCTCTCAAGAAACAAAAAACTACACTCAGTAAAGCCATTTTCTAGAAGCACAAGTAACAAAGCTAGGAAAAACATTCAAAATGGATAAAGTATTTACCTAAATGTAGTTTTAGTAAGAACCATGTGTCATAATATTACTTTTTAAAATAACGTTTAAGAAAATCAACAGTATTTTCCCCATGGTTCCTTTACCTCCTTTGGAGACCAAATTCTGTGGCCTGCTAGAAACTTCTAATGTTCAACCTAAGTTTATCTAAGTTCAACACATCATAGCTCTTCATCTAATTTATCTGCAGAACAACAGATCTTTAATAAACATAACTTACAAAAGAACAAGATCAGTTCAGGAACGACAACATTAAAGCATGAAGCTAACGGGCTGTTAAACAATGACCCTGATGTAGCTCAGGAACATCCTAACATCCTGACTTAAGAACTGGAAGATATATATCAAGGAGTATCCATCTGCCCTAGCTGATTACTACTGGCCCTTGCCATAGGCAGCATATAATAAACTACATCAGTCTCTGCTTTGACATACTACATCTGTTAAGGCTTCCCTTCCAAAATAATCAATTTGGGAGTTCAAAATTAAAGACTATTTATGTTAGACTACTGTACAACTCACCTCAGTCTCAACAGCCCTTTAGAAACTAGCTGAGATGACATGCACTCAAGCACAGTTTAACGTCTCTGGGTTTACTTTTGCGCATTAGTTTGACATAACTAGGCCAAAAACCCCAAAACAACAGGCACAGCAAGCTACGCTGCAAAAAGATGTCGAGTCAACTGGTCACCTCCTGAGAGGCGACTCTGAGACCACAGATGACTCCTCAATTCTGCCATTTTTACCTCTATTGAGAGATCTCATTGGTGTGACACAAAGATTAAAATGTAAATTACTCTGAGATCAACTCTCATGAATCCAAGCTGAATCTTGCTACACGAAACCAAGAGAACTTGGCACACTATTCAGTGATTACATATCTCCTCTGCGAAAGGGAGCTCCTGACAAATAACCTATGGGAGTTATGCACTGAGTCACAGAGAAAGCAGGAGAGGGCAGGCAATCAATAAACGACTCAGAATCATGACCCCACCATTACTGTGGATCCTTTCCTTCTAGTTCAATACATCCTCACTCAGTAAAAGGAAAAAGTTGTTCAGTTGATTTTTTTTCCTTAAATCATCTCTTTCCTAGTACTAGGAGCTGATGTACAGGCAACATCTGAGCTGATCCGAACGGTCATTATCCACTTGACAAATTTGCTTTCTGTACAACTATTTTTTTTTGCCATGGTCCCTGGCACTTAAAACACAGTTTGGATGACAATACAAAGGGTTTACTGACACAGCTCTGCTGGTAAATCCTACTAGTGCAGATACAGCTAATATTAGTAAAAAACACAACCTCTGACCATGACAACTGCAACTGTACTAGGGTTTTCCTGGTTAGGTACCTTTATGAAGAGTGTTCTTTCCTTCCCACTGCTAACCAACATTGGTACCACCACAAACCAAGTGTCCGATTTTCCCAGGCTAGCTGTGTGGAGGTATCTTCCAGTATGAAACTTTCACACAGCTTATCCTCAGATGAAAATCCCTGCTTCCTCTCGAGAACACTGTACCTAGGACAATGTGGCAGATGGGAAAACAGCACCAAGATCGGCAAAATCAGAGGCTAGCCAAGAGGAATTTCTCTTTTTCCCTAAATACTCAGGATCAAGAGTTAGTTTCATGGGCATCACTTGAAACAGCAAAAAATTCAAGACACATTATAGGCTAGAACACATCTGTGATACTGAGATGTACATCTCATTGCTACCAAGACGTCAGTATGTTTGTAAGAAATGAACTTACGAGAGGTAGCTGGCTGAAGTTTAGCCTGAGCAGAACTACCATTGGTTCAGGAAAGAGAAAATACATTGATAATATTTTCTCCCTTTTCAATTAAATCCAGAACTCATTATTGAATTGATGATCAAACTGTGTGCCATGATAATAAAAAACAAACAAGCAAACAAAACAAAACCTTAAAGGATAATTCACTGCATTCTCCCAAGAAAAGAATCAGACACGGCGATACAGAAAATCTGCATAAATAATTTAAAGACTACAATATACCTAAAGCGGCTATAAAAATTATTTACACAGTTCCCTCAAACCAGCTCTGTTTCTCCTGCCAGCTCACGTTATTTGGTCTAAATCTTCAAAGTCACTAATGCATTCGATTTCTGATACATAAACCACATCACACCTGAACTGCCAAGACAGGTGTGTTCCTTTGGGGCAAGGCAGATCACAGAAAGGTATATTTAAAGGCAGAGACGATGCATACCAGGGTTAGAACTATCCATGGCACAAACCTTCAAGACAGATGAGGCAAGAGACAGAACTTTTAACACCACGCCATTGTATTTTCTTTTTGAGAGAGATTCCAACTTAACCCTGAACTCCACCTCATGCTGTGAAATGCTCTGCAGCATACGAATCAAGAAGGCAGAATGATCTAAATCGCCCCCCAAAACGTGTCCAACCTCTTGCCATGCCAACCTAAGAGCTATTCTGATGACTCATGTCAGTCCAAAGATCTAAGATACAGCAGGATGTGTCAGCATTCACATTCTGAAAAGCCAGACATTCCTGAAAAACCCACGTGAAAGTCCTTTTCCTGCCTCACACCACCTGAGAGTTCCACTTACTTAGTTACTTGTACATTAAATGGAAAAGAATAGAAACAATGTGCCAGATGCCTATGGTGATCCATCAAATGTACATACATGCTACATTTTACCTGGCTCTCCCTTTTGGGACACTGCAGTTATGTTTCCAGGTAGACCCCATCATGGCAAGCAAACTTCTCTGCTTCCATCAGAGTAGCAAATACAAGGAGAAAAACTTTGGGACAGACAGGTAGAAGGCCCTCATAAAAACTTCAACATTTAAATTTATTCCAACCAAAACTCAAGAGCAAAATACCTTACATTTCCTGTTCACTAGAACTAAGACAAGTTGCCCAGAAGTTTCAAAAAGCATTTTTGCATTAAAAAAAAAAAAAAAAAGGGTGGGACAGGGGGAATACCACAGCAGAAAGGTACTTTTCCAAAAGGAAGACTTCCCAGCTGATTTTACTTCAAAGCAGCTAGCAATAGCTGTTGTAGATGTGATTCTCCAAGGCAGAATGGTCCACAGTTCACAAAATGTAACTAAAACCAGCACAGTTGATATTGATAGTCTATAAAGGAGTCAGCATCTCTCCTGCAACACATCTAGAGGTCCACAAACCAAAAAAGTTTCAGAGCTACCAGTCTAGAGCCAGCAAGTAAAAAGCGAGGCTTGTAACACGAAGTGACTAATATTAGGCCAACTAACACAGCGGAAAAACTGCAGCATCTCTGAGGGACAGAGTTCCCTTATCTGATCTACTAAGAAGAGCTGGACTGGAAAAAGGAACTGTCAAATTGTTTCACAATACTAAAGTAAGAGCTCCAAACGTTCTTCCCTCTAATGTAATTACTGTGTAACACTACCAAGAGAAACTTGAACACTACCAGAAGTTACCACCTCTACAAGTTTACCCAAGGAACGCTCACACATCGTCTCTGTAACTACTGAATTACAGCTATTTCGAAGGACAGCAGAGTTTCCAACAGGCTGACACCAAGCTAAGGTGCACTTTATGCTAAGCTTGTATTTTAGCTGATATTTATACTGCTACACTGTGTATTATTAATTCTTTCAGCTACATCAGTATCCTGTCAACCCCTTCTCTTCCTTAGGGCTATGTGGGAAAAAAAACACCAAAACCAACCTTTAAAATTGTTATTGGTGCACCAGCTTAACGCTAATTCTATTTAAATATGGGATTATAAAAATTACTTTGATAGGAGTTTACAACAGTATAATATCATTGCTTTCTACATCACCAAGAGGCTTCAATCAAACAAGAGCCCTTAAATCAAACAATCAAATACTCTAGAAATAAAAATTTGCAACTATCAAAATTCACCACCTTGGTAAACTCTGAAGTTATTCAGAAGCTTTAATTGTTTCAAAAGAAAATCTCTTCTATACTAAAAGACTTGTTCTACTTACAAAGGCAAGCCAAAAGAAATTGTAATTCTCAAAAACATTTTCTATACTGTAGTTTCATTTTCAACAACAAAAGTAATTAACATATTAGGAAAATGCTAAATTTAAGGAGTGGGTAAGGTTACGCTTTCAAGACTCTGGTTTAAAACTACAACCTAAGGTTTGACTGCAGTCAAAATGTACTATTGGTTATAAATTCTATACGATAATCTGTAATGGTATCTTTAAAATTTCTGAAAGTAACAAAAATAAAATCCACCCAGATTTTCTCAGTTTCAGTACAAATCTCGCAAGTATGAATCCACGAGACTGAAAGTTAGACTACCATAATAAATAGAAGTGACGAGGTGTAGAAACCTCTGCTGTACTTACTAAGACTTTTCAATGCTTGCAAGCAATTCTGAAAGTTAAAAATAACCCATTTAGAGCGGAAAGATTCTGTACTTCTGGCCCACAATCCTTCTCCTTGTTCACTAAAGAGCTCAAGAACCACTAATTCTGAAACACAGATTTGACATTTCTTCCTAGATTTGATACTGTTAAGTCCTTAACCTGCGTAAATACATGAGGGCAACTGCCAGTGCCAGAGGGAGAGCAGAACTACTCTTCAGACTCCAACAACTCAGCTGCAGCAATGCTGAGACCTTACTCAGTGCAGTTCCTAAGGGAAGCAAAAAAGCCTTGCACGGTCAGTCTCAAAGGAAAACATGTAATCCATCTTCTGCTGGATGTACACTATAAATCCATGCTTATATGGCTCTTCACATTTTTTATTTATACATATGTACACACCCATGTAAGTTCCCAAACAAGAATGAAAGCTCACTAAACAGAGTTCATTTCTCTTTAAGACAAACATGTATATATACTGGTAGGAAGGAATAACTACAATTAGTAGTGAATTCTGTGAAACAATGAAAAACCCACAATGACCTGAATCCTGTCTTCAGTGAACTGAGTTTTATGCAATAAAGCAAAAGACCAAATGCTACCTTGCGATTAAACAATTACATGCAAAGGATGCCCATCACTGAGCATTCTCCTGTGCACCAACTGAACAAAAGGTCCTGCTGAAAGAAAACGAGAACAATCACATAATCAAACTTTTCGTACAAACTTGGTATAAGCAAAGTGAGGTTCTGAATATTTGTTAACTTTTGAGAGATTAACTTCGCTTTCTCAACATTTTCCTAATACTGCGCATAGACAAAGCCTTTATCAAGAATCGTACCTCAACTCTTTCCGCTACAAGGTATCTCTTTAAATCCCCACACAAAGTTTCTCCACCACTACCAATCTCTGGTCAGAAGAAACTTAGGACTTGAATAGCAGGTGTTACAGGTTAGAAGACCGATGCCTTCATAAACTGTGTGGGAGAGATTTCTCAGTGCTCGCCTGTGTTACGTGTCTGTATCACTGAGGTCTCAAATGCCTTACATTTTCTTTTCTAAAATCTTGCTTCTCTGTAAAAAAACTTTTATTTTGCTTTTTCTTTGTCCAGGCATGATGTTGAATAAAGTTAAAATGTTACATGCTGGTTAATTTTATAAACGGTTACAATACATCAGGCAAAAATATCTTTTGACATATAATAAAAGGAGTATAAAATCTGCCCAAGCAGTAAAGTGCATACTTTACATGTAATAGTCAAAGTAAAACATAATGACACAAGTAACTTTTGCTTCATTTCTAAAACTGTAGCAAAAACTTGAAACTGCTTACCCAGAGGAAGAGATCAGAGACTCCATTGCAGCAGGATGCTCTGACTGTGTGCTATCAGCACAACACATCTACCACACCACACAAGATGTTACTGATAATTCAATGTCTATGGATTTTTTTAAAGCAACTTCCTCAACAGTCGAGCTGGCGTGGCTCTGAATGAATACTTGAAAAAAGGGTATGCATCCAGGTAAGCTCTTGGCCAGGGGAGTAAAGAGAAAAACAACAGTGAAAGTCACACAGCTGGCTTCTGCCTGGCCAAACCCGAAGCAGCATCAGACATGAGAGCTGGCTGGCGAGACCAAGGGGCCTTCCACAACTGCCTGTTCAAAAGGCTTTCTTCGTATTTCTATGCACTAGCATGTTTTACTTAAAAGTCAGTAAATAAAACAATAAAAATTTTTCAGAAAAGTATTTCTTCAGATGTCAGCTGTCTGCCTGGGCACCTCTGGCAGCCAGAAAAAGATTACTCGTTCCACAGTTATGGGAATGCTTCTCAATTTCTTCATTATACATTTTAGCACAGATAACTTCAAAGGAGACCAGGCATTTCACACACACGAATGACTGAACATAAGTACTTCTCTTGCAATCATGCATATTCAACTCCCTGAAAAGCTGACATATTAATTCAATTTAATTTATAGCCAAGTTCGATCTTAGCTATTTTTAAGTGCCACATTTCAAATCTTGCAGGGTTTCCAGTTAAACTTTTAGTTCCATTCTTTTAGTAAGAAAAATGAATTTGTTATCAATACAAATAGATTTTTAAAAAATAAACAGCAGGGTAAGGATCAAAAGCAGCACACAGCAATTTTTCACTGATGCAGCCATTTCACTGTGAAACGCTTAACAATATACCTGAACATTTTAAAGTAACTCCAAGTAGTAACTCCCAAATAACTTCATCCAAAGATGTTTCTGAACTTAGAAAAACATGTTACACTAATACTACAGTTCCGTACTAATTATAACTTCTCAATTTTTGAACTGTCTTGCTATATTTAACTTTTTAGCAATGAATTATCTGAGTGTTTGAAGGAGAGGGAAGAATTACAGAGCAAACACATCTTTAGGAAGGAGCTAATATTTTATTAGAAGCAGCAGATTTCCAATAAAAAGAAAATGTGGTGAGACATTGGCCCAGGTTGCCCAGAGAAGCTGTGGAGGCCCCATCCCTGGAGGTGTTCAAGGCCAGGTTGTATGGGGTTTTCAACAACCTGGTCTAGTGGGAGGTGTCCCTGCCCATGGCAGGGGGGCTGGAACTAGGTCATCTTTAAGGTCTCTTCCAACCCAAATCATTGTAGGATTCTATGATTAGCTATTTCCCCCATAATTTTATGCCCTTATGGATAGGCTTAAAATCTGCTTCCTTTTAGTGTATTTGAAGTCCACAGTCAGGAACTTTTTATACTGTCTTTTTACTATATGAAGTACTAGCTACAATACTCAAAAGAAGGGAGTTAGAAAGCAAATTGCAGTTGTTTATTTAAACCTATGCAATTTACTTTCTAAATTAATATTCTCAAAAAAAAAAAAAAAAAAACAGGCCATGAAGGCTGCTGAGGAACGACCACAGTTATTCCTGTAAACACACAGTATTTTAGCTGCTTCCAGTTTGGGTCAATCCTGAATTCAATCCTAAGAGTATTTAAATAAGGACAAATGAACATATTTTATCATAAGGTGGAATAATAAAAGCATATAAATCTGCTCAGGCTAAAGAAAGACCAAATTCACATGACACCAGTTTAAGCCTTAGGTACTCCTGAAGCATGTATTTAAAAGCCAAGCTCAAGTCCGTTACAATAATTCAAGACAGCATCATCTTCTAATTTAACCTTTGTGTTTGCACTTGGGGGGGTGGGGACAGATCTCAGCATAAAGTTTCACCTTCTAACTGAAGACATTCCATTTCCTTCTGGCTCACACCTCTACATCTTGCGGTGCAAGAAGGGCAATATTGAGAGAAAACATGGGGAAAGAGAGAGCCCAGACAGAAGGGAATGAGAGCTGAACTGCCAAACAATTCAGACTAATAAACACTTTACATTAGACAACAAACTGGGGAAGTAACACTTTAGAAGTTCTCCTCCTGGTAAAACAGTGCAGTCTGAGCACTAATAGCAAAAAGAATTCTTCATCTTACTTGAGTTTTATCTACAGCTACAAAAATACACAGTTACGGTGAACACTATGACCTGGGATCACCGAACAACTAAAAAAGTTTTTGTCCAATGTGATTAGTATCTGGCTTCAACTTGCAGCTAAGAAGAAGTGGTAGAAATGCACATAGCCCACTACTCCCTTACCAGAAACTGCTACATTTACAAGATTTCAACTGTATAATGTAGAAAACACGATATTCTAAATTCAACTCTTATTTTTGCTTTGCACATCATTCACATAAAATAGCTGCAGGCTGTTGTGGTACTAGTAATTTTGAAGGAGCAGATGAGTCAAATCTTATTTTTGATAGGAAGCTACAAGATGCCTCCAATTAGACAAAGGTAATCATACTTTAATAGCTGCGCTTATAATTAAAGCATATTATAAAGTGTCAGAAGTACAGAAAAGCAGGGCCAGAAGGGAATTATAAGGTCATCTAGGCTTCTTCCTGCCCCCTGCTTCAAACCAGCTCCAACTATTAGTGCACCATTCCAAAACTCTACACGCAGTACAGAAAAAGACATCATTTTAGGAAGACTCTAAAGCCTCTAAGCACATTACAGAGATTATCAAAGCTTTCAGAAAGAATTTACACAAAAATTAAGGCTGCAAAGATCTCATTAAAAAAAAATCTGTAAAAACTCCATAGAGAATTGATTCAGAGGTGAGGACACTGGTCAGCAATTCTAGCATTCATAAAAATGCCATAAAAACCTAGAAGGTACAACATGTACAGCACCAACAGTAAGGTCTCATTCGACTCCCATCCATTAATTAATAAGAGACTAACACATCAGCTTCCAGGATAGCATGCAAAAAAGATACCAGTCCCTCCTGAATAAAGGTTTCATAAAAGCAACCAAGGAATTCCAAGAGGTGGAGTTTTCTTAATATTATCACACCCCACTGGGAATACACATTTGTCTGTGCTTGATAATACCCAAAGAGCATAATTATCTCTCAAAGACATATTGTCACAAAGTATTACTTAACTGGCACTTTTATTTAGTCTCCTTTATTTGTATGAATAAATATATCTTAAAAGAATATGAATTCTGTTTTATAACTCTCCATCTACGATCATGCACTGAATGCCTACAGAACACATCAAAGTTTCAGAACTCCATGTCAACATCAATAAGAGAATACAATTAACTTGAAAAAAATCAACACTACCAGCATTTAAAAATATTCAGTAGCATGTTAGTCCATACACACAAACTCATATTACAAGACCTTTATTCTGCTGGCTCCCAAGACCACCAGACACAGTCTCCTCCTGTATTAAGGTACTTTTTCTGACTGAGGGAAGTCCCCAGCGACACGTATATCACACTACCATCGAGATTACAGTTTAAATACAAGTAAGCCAAGCGTATACTAGCTGGCTGACTCAATAGTTTCTCACGTCACAAGACAACCATGAAGCTAATTGTAAAATACAATATTCTCACAACAGCTAGTCAACGACAGACAAAATCCTACCAAGACACAGTGCCACGGCATTATGCCACTCTTACAGATCATGTAAGCTGCCAATACACACAGGACAACTGAANCAAGTTATTTCTGACCCCAAAACAGGTACCACACTTATTCTAATTCACAGAATACTTCTTGGCCTTTTTTTTTCTCTGCAGTTAAAGGCATGTGCCACATCAACAGGTAATAGATATTACCTAAAGGTACACGGTGTTTTAAACAGTAAAAATCTATTATTTAAAAGCTTAGATGCCAAGGCACAAGCTCAGAATGTTACATTTCCTCTGAGTGTATATGAGTTCATGAGCTCTTTGCATTAAAAAGGAAGAAACATTTCCTGATGATGAACTACACTGCTGAAAGAAAACATAGGGCTTTGAATTAAGAGTTTCTAACAGGTAAGATTGAAAAC
>VZSZ01000993.1:551240-562352 GCA_013398815.1 Ibidorhyncha struthersii
TTAGTACTTAACATTCATTATTATTCCTTTCATTATAATTTTTAGTACTTGCTACTCTCTTTGTTCGTTATTATTCTTTTTATTCTATTATTATCAATTTTATTTATTATTCAACTTTTACTATTCATTTTTTGTATTCATTGTTTTATAGGTTTTTTTTTCTCATCATTATTATTATTCTGCCCCGCCGCTTTGCCCTGACCACCTGCAGACCCTTTGCACCCTCTGCACTGCCAGAAAAAAACAAAGACCCTTTTCCCCCATGGCGAACCTGTGGGTTGTGACCCAGCATCCTGCCTTGGACTTGGACTTCAGCCGGCCCCGCGCGCCTTGGGTTGCCGGTGAGTTACAGTCCGAAGGTTTTCTGCTAGTTCCCACCACGGCGTGGAAGGGCTCCAGGGTGTTCCTGTGTCCCTGGCAGGTAATATTCATAGATTATTCTCGCTGGTACAAACGCAGATTAGCCTGAATCGCAAAAACCCCACATCACTCCCAGCACAGATCAAGCTGATATTGTCCATCAGTGCAGTATAATACACAGTGTGATTTTAAAGAAGAAAAACACATTTTTATGGAACAAGCCCTGAGCTTCTTACAAGCCGTGGGGTGAAACCTTGCCCCCACGGGTCTGATGCGTTACTGCCGTGCAGCAGCGTGGGACCTGCTGGCCTGGTTTCCCGAAATGTCCTTAAGCTCCTCACGCTCTGCTGCACCGTACAGCTCCAGCTGACAGCTCCTTTCTTCAGCTCCTTAATGACCCGTCTCCGTGTCCCGTTCCTGTGTTTCCCTGCCACATCACTGGGGAGGGTTTGGGTCGGGCTTCTTGACACCATCATGTTTTCCTGCAGCAGCATGGAGCTGCTCCGGACCGCACGCGTCGTGGTTGCCTTGTCTGCCCTACAGCAAGCGAGCGGCGTTGGACAGGCAGAGCTGCCTCCCGCTGGGACACTGCGCAGGAGATGGCAGCTCTTGCTGGGTGCCCTGGGGACCTCGGCATGGATGGGCTGGAGCTCCTCACACCCCCTTGGCTGTACTCACACCTACACGGGCTCCTATGATACAGAGAATTTACTCTAGCCGCTGTGAGGTGACTGGGTGGGTGAAAAGCAAAAGCAATTTCTGTAGCCACACCTGAGCTGGTGCAACGTGCTGGACCTACACTCTCCCCTGGGGACTGCAGGGTCCCCCCTCTTCCCCCACGCCTGGCAGGTGTTCCCTTCCCTGAGCTGGAAGTTTACCAAATTAAAAGACAAAAACAAAACAAAACCCAAACAAAAAAAAACAACTCAAACATAAGCAAATGTAGTCTCAGGCACAGACAACAGGTACCATCCCCAGCTGTCCCAGAAAACACAGTGGTCCAGAGGCCCTTGGCTGGTGTGCCCAAGCAGCGTGCTGGGCCATTGCGCTGCCCCGTGCATTGCATTTTTGGATGTATATCCCACGTACTCCGCACTAGCTGTGTCTTTTAGCAGCCTGACAGCAACCTCCAGTGTTTCACAGTCCGTCTTAGCACCCCCGTGAGAAGGATTTTCATTCCTGGACCCTCTGCACATCCCCTTGGCTTCCCTGCGCAAAGTCCCCTTGTTCTCCTCCAGTTTCCACCCTGGAAGCTCCCTGGGCTTGACTGCGACATCCTGAGGGAAACAGCTCCTACCAGCAGAAGAGACTCTCGGTGCCATCTCCAACGTGGAAAGGTCTCATAGAACACGTGAAATACTTGGCCAGCAGGTCTTCTTGAATCAGACTGCTTAGTCAGCTGTGCACTACACCTCAGACACAGAAAAATGTTTCTGACCCCACTTGTGACCATCCCTGTGAAGGACAGCATGGAAGAGCAGAGGAATTTACACGGGGCGGTGTGGATGGGCAGCGGCAGCAGCGCTGGTTTGGTGCAGATGCTTCCCTGGACCGGCACCACAGGCTCCGCGTCCAGCCTGGCAGTGTGCCGGTGCCACTGGAGACTACCCCAGCCAGCCCTGCTGCACTCAGCACCTTGCCAGACAGGACATGGCAGGTATAAGCAAGTATATAAAAATATATATATACACACACACACTCTTCCTCTCATGTCTTTAGAGAGAGAGAGCATAGGTATAAGAGAAAGTTATAGATATAATATATATTTATATACCCTTGCTTATATTCCCCAAATATATACTTGCTCTTACATCAAGATATAGGAGATGAAGCGGCTCTGGACCCAGAGCAGGCAGGGGGACATGCTGCCCGCGCAAGGTGATACAGGGGAACGGCTTGCCAAGTTTGCCCGGGCCCACGGCATGTGGTCAGCGAAACGTCAGCAGTTTGTATATCCCGCTTGTCAGCTGGGAATAGCTGTTTCCACAGCCAACGTGGAAAGGATGTGTATGGCTGAGTTTAAATTATTAACCTGTAATTATGCTAAAAACATTCAAGTTTAAACAGATAATGTTCAGAGTACTGACTAGAGAGAAGAAAGAATTAAGGGCAAGTGCTGGTACAGGGATTCAACACCAGCTCCTGGAAAACAGACACTACCGCTTCACAAATGACCATTGGAAAAAAGATCATGCAAGTTTGGTGCAATTACCATCCCTGTGTCGTGTACTGCAGGGAAATCCGTGAGCAGAGAGAACATGATTTTTCTAAGCTCCTAGAAGCAGGTATTAAATTCAACATGTGAGAGAGCTCTTAGTACACTAGCCATTCTCTAATTCACAGCCACGACTGAGACATCCATTGTGAATTAATTAATTCTTGCAAATTAGGAAGTGAATAAACATGATTAAAAAATCCGAGTTACTGCACTGAAAAAAAAAAAAAAAGGTTGTTAGAAAGGCAAGTCCCCAGGTGGTTTGCTCAGGAGGGACAGACAGCTGAATGGGATCCCAGGGCTTTTTGCTGCTGGTTTGAGGTCCCAGTGAGCTCTGCAACTCAGGTTTGGCTCCTCTAATCACCATCCTACACCAACAAATGGTGCGGGAAAGTAATACGCCATCCTGTGAAATTAATCCTCCTTCAAGCAGCTCTGTTTTGCTCAGCCCTTTTCTTCCTTTGGCTGTACCTCACGCAGAGCCGCTGTGCCCCGCGTGGGATGCCGGCTCCTGCGTGGCAGCAGCTGGATCTCCTGGACTAGCCTCCCTCGGCTCTCCTGGAGGCCAAGAGCCAATGGAGGCTGCCGAGAGCACTGCAGGCTCCTGTGGTTCAGCCAAAAACTAGCCTGGGCCAATACGTCCCTGCAACGGCATCAAGCCTGCAGCATGTCCTTCACACCGGGCTGGTTTCCTTCAGAGATCAGTGATACGACTGCCTCTCAAATACGATTTTAAAGTAGGTCCCCAGCAACCCTGGGGGTCTCTGTCCCACCTTGTCCCCAGGGATCGAGGCTTATTTCTTAATCCCTCTGCTGCACCCTCCTCTTCCTCAGCACTTCGCGCAGGGGAAGTAACTCATCGCCAGGTTTATCTTTTCTCTTTTGCAGGGCTGCAAAGCAAAGAGCCCCACCCATTGTAGGAAAGCGGGGCAAGAAGCAGAGAGGCAGAAATACCTGACCCGACCTCGGGCATGTCACCACCTGGCCGTGCGATGGGATGGAGGTGTTCCTGCCAACTGCATGGCCAACTCGATAGGCACGACACGGACCACCTGAAAAAAATAATCTGGGTCTTCTTGTCAGCTGCCTTTACAAATACGCAAAGACGAAAGGACATAACCAACATCCAGGTTCTGCTGAAATTGGGCATGGGCGTGCATTGGTGTGATTCAGAGCCCAGAGCCCCGGTTCCTGGTCCCTGACAAAGGGTTCCAGGGAAAAAGCTTTTGGGAGGAAATATTAGGACTAGTAACTACTAAGTTATGCTGAATATCTTCTGCTTAAAGTTTGGAAGAACAAGAATCCTGAGTCTCTCCGTGGACTTTGGACCAAGCTGAAGTG
Organism: Ibidorhyncha struthersii; assembly: GCA_013398815.1. NCBI lineage: Eukaryota > Metazoa > Chordata > Aves > Charadriiformes > Charadriidae > Ibidorhyncha > Ibidorhyncha struthersii. The sequence goes on from VZSZ01000993.1 coordinate 555,157, forward strand.
GCCAACTTTAATCACCCAGATTTCACAAGTGCCTGTGACTGCTCCTGAAACTGCATTTCACCCGTTACTGGCTGGGGAGGCGTGTTGCAGGCTCTGGAAGCTTTCCTCAAAGAAACATCTCTTCCCGAGCATTCTGTTAATCTTTCAGTTCATGCAATTAATACGCAATGGACAGACTCACACACACCCCTCCCCACCCCAAATCTTATTTACAGTAGAAAGCACAAGAATACAATTGTCATCCATATCAGTTTTGGTTTGTTTGGGTTTTTTTCTCACAGGGATGCTATGATTTATCCACAATTCAAGGTGCCATTTCAGAACTAAAACACATTTAAAAAAATACTATTGCAAGTCACAAGAACTAAGGGTAGCATGTAAAGATTGTCAGAAAAAAAAAACAATTGCTAGAAGAATCATGGGAAAAAAATCTGTTGCAAACTCTTTTCCTGGACAGCAAGAAGAGCAGTGTGTCATTCTGCAGAACCATGTCCTTTTAATAACCTTTTTATTACTGTGGAACAATTGAAAGTTATCTATAAAGTGCAGCATCCATTCCAGCCAGAATCTACTACTAAAGCCAAAACTAAATTTCCATCAGCATGGTAAACATCAAAGGAAATAACAGGCCACCCTGAAAAACAGCGCTGTAAAAGAATGTATTTCCCGAGTTAAAAAAAAAAAAAGGCAAAGAACCAGTTAAATACATCCATTAATCCAATAAAAATGGCAGCAAATACACACACGAATCCCAAATCATGCAGGAAAGACACGAGGCTGGCAAAAGGATTAAAAAGGATCTTCCATTTATTGGCAGGAGCCCTTAGTTTTCATCCTTTTAATACGTGTGCTGTAAGCACTGGCAGAAGACAGCTGAGGTCCAGGAACCCGTGCGTGTGCCCCCCAGATGTGCAGGTGCTCTCGGTGGGCAACAGTTTGCTGCTCGTGGTCACCCAACCCATCCAAGTGGCCGTTACCCCCGCCAGCCAGCCTCGCTCCACGTGCCCACGCAAGGACGAGCTGCCACGTAAAGATTTCCCGAGGCTTTGGGAGAAGAGACGCTGAGCTACTGCCGAGGTACCGCAGGAGCTTTCTCTGCCAGCCTGCGTTTACCCACCGATCTTTCCAAAAGGACTGCTTTTCTTCTATTATTTTTCAGCACTTTTATTCTCTGGCTTTTACCGAATCAATTCTAAAATAGCAAATTATTGAAGGAGAAAGGCGTTTCCTGGTCATGCAGGTAGGTTAATGTTGAAAGCCAGGGAAGGGGAACTGGAAGCCAATTGCTCATCCTCCGGGGAGCTGGCTTCTTTCAGTGACTCTTCTCAGGCTCACCATTACCAAAATGACTGGCAGAGTTTTTTTTCAGATGCTTTCCCTGCTCTTTTATGTTTTAAAGAATTTATGAACCAAGTTTACTAACTCGGTTCATATTTAAGTAGTGCCCATTAAGCTTTGAAGCCCACACCCTCTGGATAATGCTGCTGTGCATGCACTTAGCACTTTACCCCTTCAGAGGATTTCGCAGAAGCTAAACTATTAGCTCTTACAGCAGAAAACTGCTGCAGTGAACGGCCTGGGCTTAGTGCTGCCCTTCAGCTGGATTCGGTCTCAGGTGCTGTAGGGCTGAGTTAACGCAAGACCCATTGCAATATCACTCGACACTTAAATCTATGTTGACCGACTCCAGCAGATACCTTCCCCGAGACTCTCCAAAGCTTTTCCCCGAGGAGGAGGGCACTCCAGAACTCTGCCTGTCCCCACCTTCAAAGTCAGGCACTGGTTTGGGGAAGGGCTGAGGCCCCCACCTCAGCAGGATTCACCTGGGTGCCTTCGAAAGCAAGGTCATTTACTCAGTTCTATGGCGCAATTTCTATCTTGTAATCCTATGTGTGCAAATGTACAACTGAGTCACTGTCTGCACGTGTGTACACATACGCACCAGGAACGGGGAGACGGGAGGAAACATCAAGTTTAAAACACAACAAAACACTCAGCTGATCACAGCCGTTCTTCTGGAAAACTCCTTGGGGAGCTCGTGTGTGTCGTGGCCTCTTTTGCTTTTTTAAATGAGCAAACCCAGGGCACAACTCCTACTGTTAAAAATAGACAAGAAAGAAAAAGAGGGTTGTGGCAGCGGGGCTCTGTTATTATTTTTAAATGCGTCATTATGGAGAAGCTGAAACAAGTGCAAGCTCTGCTTTTCCCCTTCCCAGACTGCCTTGCAGAGCATCACCCACCATCTCGCAGCTCCTGGCTGCTCCTCACCCTGCAGGGGCTGTGGGGCACCCTTCCACCGAGCGACCCTGACCCAAGAGCCAGCAGGACTTCCTACACCCTTTGGTTCCTCCAAAGGAATAAGAAATCCTCATCCCTATAAAAAGGACAGTCTCCTAGATATATTTGGAAAGGGGAAAAAAATGAATAAATTAAAGAGGAGAGAGATACGGATAAAACCAGAGAGTATAAAACAAAAAGCAGTATAAAACTTTTTTGCTTTAATTGTTAAAGAATTTAGATATAGCAATACAAAAAAAATAGCTTAGAGAGCAGGATGTGATTTTTATGTGCAATCCAGGCCCACAATATGGCTCACAAAGACCAGAGCCACTGCGGCTCACACCCTCCCATCCTAAACCCTTGTGTTTTCTGCTGTCCCAGCAGCAGCCGGCCTGCACCAAGACTGAACCACCAAGTGCGAAAAAACGAGCGAGCATTTCCCCACTTCCTCGGGTGCTGCAATCCCAGCCCTGCAGCACCAGAAACCAGCAGCACGTAGGAAACGCTGCTGATAAGCCCGGTGCCCTCCCGGCCATCCTGCTGTCCCCCACAGCAGCAGCCGATGTGCCCACGGCCCGGGACAACGTGCCAACAGGAGGGCTGCAAGTCGCTCTCCCTGCGGAGTATTAACGATGACCGGCCTCGTTGGCGCTGACGAGGTGTTTTGTGTCAGGGGGTCAGGATGTGGTGTCCGTACACGTATACACGCGTGCGATAAAAAGAAATCTGCTATTGGCACTTGGCCAAGCTGTGACGAAAGCCGCATTTACCCACAGTCACAGAAGAGATATTTGTCTCACAAAGGTGAAACCTAACCCAGATCTCTCTGCGGCCTCGGGAACCGAGAAGCTAAGAAGAAACAGGCTGTGCGGGATGTGCAGCGGCTGGAATACGGGATAGGCAGGGGTTGACATACGGGTTGTGCAGGGGATGGGTATACGGGATGTGCAGGGGGTGGGATATGGGGTCTGCAGGGGGTGGGATACGTGGTGCTGTGCCCCGAGTTCTGGCGTTTAGGGAGCCAGGCACCCACGTTGCTGTGAAAGTAAACTTACTGAATAAACCAAGCACTTGCTGCATTATAAATGAGGCTCGTTATCAGGGAACATCTGGTAACATTACACACACAGAGTTGGTGAGAAAGCCCAGAGCTGCTCTCCCGAGTGAAACAGCTCCTGGGATGCCCCACGAGGAACATCCAAGAACCCCCTTGAACGCTCCCTTGAAGCCCCCTACACCCTCTCCACCAAGCTTGGACCTCTCCACCCCCTCATACCACCACTTCGGCACAGGCAAGGGGCTAACCTTTATCAGCCTGTCACCACCCACACGGCTTATCAGATTTTCTTCTTCCTATAAGGCGCTCTTGGCCTAGGAGCCGTGTTGCAAGCAGCAGCTTTCTGGCTGCAAAGCAGCAGATAAGACTTCCTCCGGGGCCGGGAGCTGCTAACCCACCAGACAGGAGAAGTCTTGAGCAATGGCGGGAGCATCAGCTGATCCTTAACATGAAGGCTGGATGGGGGTGTGTGAAATAAAAGCTGAGAATTACTCAGCTGGTACCAGGCTTGTAATTATTCCCTGCTCCAGGAGTCCACTCCCGAAATGGTAGAGCCAGCTGGTACCGAGGAAGCTGAGCTGGGGCTGGCGAGGTTTGGTGCGCTCAGTGAAGGAGCCAGACCGAGAGATGTCAACAGAATTTCCAGAAGATGTCCAATTCTACTTCTGGAGCTGGACTTCCCCTGTGATGAAAATACTGCATGTAGCACTGTCCAATGCCATATATGTCCTCTCTCTCTCCACTTGTAAATATCTTTGGAGCAGGTGAACCTCCAGCTGTGCTCCTACCCCTGTCTGCACCATGGTGAATTGCATAGGACATTGTCTTGACAGGCCACCACTTGACCATAGACATCAAGACTCATCTCCCAGACCCCTCTGCCTCTTCTCCACTTGCCACACAACTCTCATCCAGCCACAAACCCCATCTCCTCCCAGCCCTCTGCCAAAAACAGTGTCCTGCTACAGACAGTGTCACCCCAGCCCCAAGGATTTAACTGATACAGGCTTCCAACGCAAGGGGTGTCTGGAGCAGCCTTCCCCAGCGCAGCCACAGCTCGCCTCACTGCAAGCTCTGATGGTGCCTTCAAGCCCGTGTCCCCTCGTGGATGGCGCCTGCTGCAACAGGGCTGTGCTCTCAGCCAACTCTCCTTATAATAGCAAATGAGTACAAATGCTCTTCTCCACGCCCCAAGCACAGATAAATCATCTTCTGCTTTTCTGCCCCAGCTTATCTCCAGCGCTCTCCTGTCCTGGCCAGGCTGCAGGACACGCGGTCCCGCTGCGCTCCCTGCTGCACCAGCCTGAGATGGGACATGGCGGGTACAACATCCCGAACTGAGGCCAGCCTGGAGACGCAGCCCTGGTCCCCCCGGGGCAATCCAACAGTGAGTAATCTCGGAGCGGCTGCGGTTTACCTGCCTGCGTGCCGGGAGCCAGCCTGCCTGCCCAGGCACCGCCTGCGCCCTCCGGACCTGGTGCGGCCAGTCACCACGCTGGCATGTCCTGCTGCTTCTCACATTCCTCTCTTGCTGTAACATTTTGGGAGCAAACCATCCCTGGGCGACACAGGGCTTCAGAACGGGCTGCTTGGGATTTACAGCTATAGAGAAACCTCCAGATTTAAACCTTCTAAAGGAGAGCTTTACCCCTCATTTTTAAACCTCAGCTTTGAACCAGAACTGACCTTCTGAAAAACCCAGACAAAAAACTCTTTATTCATAATGACTAAAGCCCCTGTAAAAACAGCCTCTCCTCAGTGAGTGTTTGCTTATGGCAAGGCGGGTCCGGAGCCCGTTCCCGAGGGAGGGAGTGTGGGTGCGGAGGGTGCGTGGAGGTTGCACATCAGGGCCAACCCGCTCCCCATGCCGATACCCCCACCTTACCCTGGCGCTCCCGCGGCCCCCCAACCTGCACTTTGCTCCTGGCTACACAAACCCCGCACTGCTGCGTGTGCCGAAAGCAAAGCTGCTATAATAAAAGCAGACCCAGCAAACCTACACACGGCTGGGAGTGCTGGATGGGGCAGGACACCTGGAGCACCCCTGCAGGCCAGGGACCCACGGTCCCACACACAGCCAGCAGAGATGCCTCAGAAGAGGAGCAAGAAGTCTCTTAACTGGGGACAAATCCAGTCCAGGTGCATCCCCAGCCTGGAAAGGAAAAGGGATGGAGTGGTCCTGCTGTGAGCCACACGTGCAGCAGAGCGGGCAGCTCTCAGGAACACCCGCTCATCTCTCCTCCCACCCTCCCATGGCATATCCATCCCTGCAAAAGGCTCACCTGCATTAACGAAGCCATTTTGTTAACCAGCTAGCAGCCTGGGTTGGGCTCAGGGGCCACTCCAGCACGGCACAGCCCTCCTGGTGAGTCCTGCCAGGTTGGGAGCTGGTGTCCACAGCGTCATCCCAAGTCACAGGAGGCAGGAGGGACCAGCCTGGTCGGGCATGTGGGTCTCTGGTGACACACAGCATCCTTCCTGCGGCATGGGCCTCCTCAGCCCAGCCGAGATGGTTCGGGCTTCCCAGCCACCATGCAGCATTTCTGCCAATCGGAAAAACACAGGGGAGACCCACAGCAAGGGTTTGGGCAGCTCGCCCCAGTGCTTGACCTCCAAAGAGGCAACGCAGCTCCATCTCACCAGGCTTTCCCCTCCAGCTCCAAGCAGGGAGGAGGCAGAGCTGCCCCAGCACAAGGCAGCCCGGCCAGCAGGAGCGGCTCTGCCCTGCCCAGAGCTCAGAGAAAATGGACCAGGACAGAAATGAGGCAGAACAAAACTTGGAGGAATTAGAGGAATAGTCACAGCGCTCCTCAGCTTTAACGGCAAACCGGAATTAGTTACTCTCTTATGGGAGTTTTCTTGGTGGTGCTCTCTTTTCTCCAGGCTTCTCACTTTTTTCCTATGAGGTGCCTATATAGAAATATTACCAGCTTTCATGGCAAAAACTTATTTTAAATCATTCTATTTTACCAGCCAGAGAGAAGGGGAGAGAGTGAACAAAGGGTTCACAGAAAATACTTTTTTCTCTCAATATTTTTGCTTTCCATTAAAAAGATCTCCTTTCATCAAAATCAGTTTCACAAGCATCTTTCAACTGGTCCTAATCAATAGGGTTGGGGTTGGTTTTTTTTTTATCATTATCTTGGCAGAACCTTTTGTTTAAAAGCTTAACTAAAGACATCCCCGCTGTCCTATAGTTGCTCCTCTCCCACTGCCTTGGCCGGTGTGGGACAGCCCGGCCCAGCTGCCCGGCAGGTACCTGCCCTCCATCTCCTCTGCTGCTGCCATGGGGCAGCCAGCTCCTGAGCAGCAGGACCAGCAGACCAGCTGAGACCATTTAGCACCTCCAGAAGGACGGTCCTTGGCCAAAGCCCCGTGTTGGATGCCCCATAGGAGCCAGTGGCGGGAGAGGAGGGGACACCCCTGCTCGCAGCCCTGGGGACACGGCAAAATTCCCTCATCCCGTGGCCCGTGGCTGCCCCGAACCCCTCCCTGGCGGGGCTGGGGGCTGCTGACCATTTCTCTGCTGGTTATTAGATTGTTCACGGCTCTCAGGTTTGTTTGAATAAGCCCTTTTGTTCACTGGCGCTTTCCCACGTCCCTTCCTTCGCTAGGCAGTCGCGTGTCCCGAGTCAAAGAGGAGCCCTGACCGCCAATCCCCAAAGAAAGTTTTCTTCAGAGCAAGACATCTGCGTCGGAGGGAACCTGCCAACATCTGCCACACTTTCCTCCTTTTCAAGAGCCTTTCTTTCCTTCTTAAAAAGTGCAGGAACAGATGTTAAAAGTTGTTTTCTTTCTCCAGGGTGTGAAATGTAGACAAATAGCAAAAAAGAAAACTCCAAGCAGCACTGACCCCTTT
>VZSZ01000993.1:574820-586528 GCA_013398815.1 Ibidorhyncha struthersii
TGGCTGTCTTGGCCACCTGGGCACACTGCTGGCTCATATTCAGCCGGCTGTCAACGAACACTCCCAGGTCCTTTTTGGTCAGGCAGCTTTCCAGCCACTCTTCCCCAAGCCTGGAGCGCTGCATGGGGTTGTTGTGACCCAAACGCAGGACCCGGCACTTGGCCTTGTTGAACCTCATACCACTGGTATCAGCAAATCGATCCAAACTGTCCAGATCCCTCTGTAGAGCCTTCCTACCCTCAAGCAGATCGACACTCCCGCCTAACTTAGAGTCGTCTGCAAACTTACTGGCTTGAGAAGATTAACTCGTGGTGGGAAGATGCCTTGTTTTTGCAGAGTGACCCTTTGTTTCTTTCATGAGGAATTTTTTCCAGCCCTGGCTCCTTATCAACTGGCTGGGAGGTGGTATCTGTATCAGAGTAGCAGGCTCTGCTCAGCATCTCTGCCCCTTATGCTGAGGTGGTGCCTGGTCACTCCAGGCACTAGTGATTCATTGGGGAAGCGTGTGAGTTGAGATGATACCCGCAGACGGGCAAGAAGGAGCGAGGAAGCCTTGGCATTAAGCCTGAAAAGAGCCGTTGTCTGTTCCAGCTGTTCCTCTGACAGCTGCAGGGAAACTGGCACTGCTCGGAGCAGTGCATCAGCCGGTTACATTGCCATACTCAGGTCAGTGGTAGCTGAAGGACAGAGCCCAAAGGCGGTGAACTTGGAGATGCTGCCGGGGGTATTCCTTGGCACAGTGCAGCTCCTGGTCAGGTTGCTCAGCCTGGCTTCAGTACAGCTGGCAGCTGAGCACATCAGCCAACGGTGCTGCCGGCAGCGAGGTAGGTTGGTGCACCTCACCTCCCAACAAAACACTTCCAGCAAACAAGCCCATCACCTCCCACACCCTTATCTTCTCCAGTGGAGGTGCTTTTACAACAGGAGAGGGTAGCAGGGCCTTCCTGAGGGATGGCTGCAATTACTTTCCAGACCACAGCAAACCCAGGGAAAGCCCAGCAGCTGTCCTGATGGAGGTCTCAACAGACAGAGGTGGAGGAAGAAAACAATTTTGGCCATTCCCTGAAACACTTAATGTATAAAACAGCAGCCTATGTTCTTCCTGATGGCCCATGCTGACCCTGCTGCAGAAGGGGAATACTTAGCCCTTGCCCCAGCAGAGTGGAGCCTGCAAACACTTCAGCGCAGGCCATGCTGCAGTTGTAGGTGGGGGACACAAGTGTGATGACCTACGGTCCCTGGAGAGCTAAACTTCAACACCCACTTGAGGCCGCTACTCACCAAGGGCTCAAGGTCACATATGCTCAAGGGCAGTGTCTACATCAGCAAATAATCATGTGTGATAGAGGAGACAAGTTGGCTGAAGCAGTTGGTTTTGAGGCTCCTACATCTATCATGTATGCTGCTTCGGGATGTCACTTCCAGCTAGACTTAGTCACCTGGACCAAACCCCTGGACATGAACGAGGTTCACAGCTGCCCAGATGACCAGCTGCTGCTTCCAATCACCACACCCTCCTCCACAGTTGGAGAACATCTGGTGCAAGCTCAGAGTAGAACTTCTGGTCTAGTTTCCACCAAAAAGAACTCAGTTTGTGTGCACAAAAACTGTGCCGCCAACTGATACAGTGCACAGAGAGTGAAAACAATTACAAAATTTGCTTCAAAACCACACAACTGCTCCAAAATGAAACACCAGTAGAGTTGGAGCCTATGATCTCTCAACTCCCACTGGTTTTGGAGGGAAATACAGCTACCCCAGATGGAGCCTAAAGTGTTTCCATAAACTTTTGGTTTCACAGCTTTAATCCTAGTCCCTCGGGGGGGATTTTACACACCTTTCACCTTTCATCCAGCTGTCTGTGTCTATATCCAGCTCCTGGCACACAGATCAGAGAGGCCTCTCCCAGCACGCAGACAGCTCTCCTTCCCTAAACGTGGGGCAGGCGCTGCTCCAGCTGCGTGTAGAAAGCCAGCCCGCAGCACTCCTGGGGATCGGGAAGCAAGTCTGAGCGGGAAGGGATGTGCCTGCCAACGGCACACCCCTCTACCCGAATGGCCACTGGGCCAACAGTCTCGGGATGCTTTTGGGTAGCACCTACCTGTCCTCAGCCAGACAGGCTCCCATCGCGAGCAGGGGTTTCTGCTCCACACCGCATACCTCCGTAACCGCTCATGTGGTCAGGGTGGATCCTGAGAGAGGACAGGGAGCTTGAGGCAGGTGTCAGGAAAGCACCCATGGCAGAGGAGCGAATGCAGGCTACGAGGCCCCCCTCAGACAGACCAACTGCTGCCAGCTTGGGAGGACAGAATTCTCCATCTACATGGGATTCTGCCTGAAATGGAAAATACCATTTTTAGTGGCTTTCATCAGTCAAAGAGGAAATGCAGAGAGATAAATGAACAACCAGGAGAGCAGGTACACAAGCTCTATGCTTTAGAACAAGAGCAGGCTCACTCCAGTGCCCATGTGTCTCTGCCACCCCCAGTCAGAGGTCCCAAGTCCTTCCACAGCTGGGACGTGAACCACAGCAATGTGGACAACATCTACCTCCTCAAAGGCGAGATGTCCTTGTCCCAGCCATTCTTTCATAGCTTCGTCAATACTCTTTTCAGCCTCGTCGCCCCTTCACAGGGAGGCAAAGGGCTGAGGAGCGGATTCTGGCTGCCTCAGAGCCACGACACATCTGTGGCTAAATCGAGTCCCCGGGGGTCTGCACCTCCACGTGGTGCAGGGCTGACCTGGTGGTGGTTAGCCATGCCAGGGCTCTGTGCTCGCCACTGGTACGTTGCTGCCACCTATTAAAATTCCTTCAAATAGATGTGAAAAGCACCTCTCAATAAATACATGAAGGTAACACATGCCCTTTTGCCGGGACATTGCTGTAACACAACAACTAACACAGCTTCTTCAGCCCACCATATCTATCCATATGTGTGTGTCTCTCTGTGTGTATGTCCATGCATGTTTGTACATACCTATATACATACACATAAAGAAACATCTGTCAGACTACTTGGGAAACAGAAAGATCAGGAGGCAGCAAAACATGCGGAAACTAAAGCCACTACACAAAATAATTGCTTCTCCAAAAGCCTCCCTATGTCTTTCCACAATAAAGTCAACAAGACTGAGGGCAGAAGAACCAGCCCAAAGCAGCGGTGAAACCTGCGGCAGTAGAGCAGAAAGAAACAACCACAGACAGAGAAATAAATGGAGCATAAGGCAAACAGCAAATCACCCTGTACATGCTCCCATCAGAGTCCTACCGTGGCATTTTTTGGTGTGTCTTGGCTTCCCAGGTATTGTGAAGGAGTCAGAGATCGGCTCCTGGTGTGCCCCTCACGCCCAGCACAGAAAGAGCCAACCTGGCACAGGTGGGAAGGCACGGCAGATCTCATTTCGGGCTTCCAAAGATTTACCGCGCTCACAGGCAGGATGAAATTGATTCAAGATTATGCAGCTGGTTTGCTGCGGAGAAGGGACCTTGCCTTTTCTGAAGGAACACATCACTGGTGTGAGAGCAGGAGGACCACCATTTTCAGGAAAAGGAAGGATAAAAATGCTAATTATTTCCATGTTCCCCTCCTTATCCAGCACCCTCAAAACCATCAGCTTCACCCCAACTCAAAAAAAGTCATTTCAAAAGGTTGCTTTGCCCTGGCCATTCCTAGCGACAGAGTGCGGTGTGTACATATTAAATGAGGGAGACGCTGCATTCCTCCAGGGGAGATAAGGAGGCGGAGGGGAGGAATGCTCTCCCCGTCGTGTCTGTGCATGACCCAGACCCAAACAGAACATGCGACTGGCAGCTCCCCAGCAGACGACTCTCAAAGCGCTTGAATGCAAGTCAAGGTGGCAAAAACGATCAGCCAAAAGACTTGCCTGCAGCCAGCCTGCACAGACCTCCGGGACATGGCGAGAGGCCACGGCACAACACTGTCGGAGGGCTCCCTGCATGCTTGAGGACCTGGGTTTTACAGAGTGCTCAGCTCAGGCTTTGGGTGCTGAAATATCTGGCTCTGGGGCACTCTCAAGAGAAACCCTCCACCTCGAGGTACAACAGGGTATGGGGACATGAGCACAGGTCCGCACACGCGCATACAGTGAGTTCCCTGACAAATACTCTGTTCCCAATGATGGGAAGCCCACCACGCTTCCAGATACGAGCAGGGATCGGCAATGCTTTGCCCACAAGGCATTGAATACTGGCTTAGGAAGCTCTTGACATCACTGAGCCAGCAGCGACTGAACGGGGAGATGCGGCATATTGGCTGCCAATCAATTGATATGCACCCAGCTCCTCTCACCTGCACTTAACCAGTCCTGCTGGTGCAGCTACACTGGCAAAACTCCCCACCACAGCAAAATCCACCGGAGGAATCAACACATCAGACAAGCAAAATCAGCTTTGGTTAGCCAGCACTTTTATGCTGGTATAACTGGTAGGGATTTTGCAGTGAAGCAGCGCAATTAAAATCAAACAAACCAACCAACCTTTGCCACCAACGTCCTGCACTGACCAGACTTGACAGTGTGAGGTTGTTTGATCCAGAGGTCCTCTGCAAAGCAGGTACAAAGGACTATTTCAATGGCCAGTGAAAAACACCCATCTCTGCGGTGAAATACAGATGCAGAAGGTGCTTTGGCTGAGGCAAGCGATCAAAAATGCAGTAGGCAGCTGGAAATGGAGGAAGACGGAGAAGCAGAGGAGAGCTCTTGGCATGAGGCTTTTCCCACCATTACTCTGGGACTGATGGATTTGGCATCCAGCCTGGAGACCCTCCGAGTTGTGGGATGTACATGGTGCAGGGCTGTTTGGTGTCTAACAGCCAGGTTAGAGACAGGAATTTCCCCGGTTTGCACCATTACTTGAAATACCTCTTATGACACAAGACCATGAGAATCACTTTAGATGAGAGCAGGAGCCCCCCGACACTGCATCCCGCCTCCGACGGACTGGGGGAAAAGCATATGGGGTGAGCAGAGAGCTGTTACTCCACAGCACACCACCACCACCCTTACTTTTTTTTTTTTTTAATGGTTTCCATTTGCAGATTGCCTAATTATAATCCCTGTACATTGAAATCAGAATTAAGCAGGGCCAAAACCATGAAGATTATGAAGACTTGAATTTCAGAGAGCTAATGCAGAGGTTCCTATTTTAAGTCCAGTCAGATTTAGGGCTGCCAATCAAAGGGTCACATTTGCCTTCAAAGACTGCTGTGCCATGAGGCATTTCCTGATGCTAAGCACCCTGGCTTAGCTGCCCATTGCCGCAGTGGGCAGAGAGCTGCGAGACCAATCACGCCCATGTATCAAATACCCAGCAGCTCAGTGCTCTTGTCTGGGGGATATATAAAAAAAAAAGTATTTGCCCTGATCTAATTTCCCAAGTGATGGTGCAGCCTCAAAGCAAAGGAGAGGTTCTCCAGAAGAGCCTGCCCCTGGGGTACATGGCCATCTTGGGGCAATGCAGCCGCGGCACTGGTCTCTGCAGCAGCACTTCTCCAGGGGCGTCCCTCCACCTCCAGCAGCCCATCACTGAGGACACCTGATGTGGTGAGCGCCTGTATTTTGTTTCCACAGTCTCCACTCCTCAGGAGAGTTTTCCTGACCAGCCAACACAGCTAAGAGGCAGGTGATGGATGAGTACAGACACGAGGTCCCTGCACTGATGTCCCCGGGAAGAGGGGGAGCTCTGCCTGGAGCAGCTGCAGCACTGACAGAGCAGCCGGGGCAGAGAGCTCCACTATGCTTCCCTCTCCTCCTGTAGCCTTGCCAAAGCTTTTACAATTACTTTTATGAGTTTCCCCAAGGGAATAAAAAGATTAAGGCATGAGTAAGAAAACCAGAGGCATGTGGAGTCTGGCCGCGGCGTGGGGGCTGGCTCAGACTCCCACCTGCACTCGGGGGCTGCTTTGATGCCTGCAGCATGCAGGAACTCCCATTTTGACTCCCGGGGATCATTTTCTCCAGCAATTTCACCACACCTTGTGCTCCCACCATGTCATCCTCCTTCACAGATCTGCCCCTGGACAGGAGTGTATCTCACCTCCTCTGCCCGGGGACTGCAAGCTCTTCTCAGCTCACATCTGCGGTGGCTATTCATAGGGGGAAAAGCTGTTTTCAGAGTTGAGTTTTGGCACCCCACACCTGTCCCAATCCAGGAGAATTTGGGATTCTGATCTGGTCCAAAGTCTGCACAACAAGCCTCTTTACCAGATCCATGATCCCCCAGCTGCCTACAACAACTCAGCCCATGGGGAGCCCTTACTTGCTTTCCAGGTGGTTTCTTCGTTTGTGTTACAGGAGCACAGATTTGCAAAAAAGGAGGCGAAGTGTCTTCTGGAGGAGATGCAGCACAGGCAGGCCAGGGGAGGAGAAATTCCGTGCTGGCCTCTTTGAAAGACTTCCTTTCACATGTAATTTTGGCATGGCTGACCACCGAACCTGCTTTGGGAGGCCAAAAATAATACGTGTACATCATACCTGTGAGAAAAACAAGGATGGGAATGACTGCCATCAACAAAGACTTCCCCATACGGCTTGTGCTCCACTTAGGAACAACCTGCTCTGATCGACCCCACATCCCAACCCCAGAGCAGGAGAGTCAGAAATCTCAGATGCAGCCAGAGCCTGCTGAGGTACTGACCATGGGCCGCCCTTTCCAAACTGGGGTCGGAGGGGTCAACCAGTCTGCAAAGCCCTACAGTCCAGTTCCCTGTGCCCGCATGGACAGCCCACTGGAAAGCCTCAGCGTGGGGAGGGTTTGCAACACCTCCCTGCTGGTACCCAAAACCAGACCACAGTGAGGGGCTCAGCGACAGCGACAACCGGCCACAGTGACAACCGGCGAGGAACGTCCTGACAGAGAGAGCTTCGGTGCGGTATGACAATCTATATTTACAGGAATACAATATCCACAAAAATACACCGGGGACTCGCCCAGCTGGCGGAAACGTGGCAGCTCCTGCAATTGCACTCAACATACAAGAGTCAGGATACCAGCTAACACCTGCCTTGTGTTTGTACAACACCACAGTACAACAGCTGCTGCGTGCCCCCTGCATCCCAGACTGCTCGGAAGGTAAATATACCGAGTATAGCATAACCCAAAATTGCTTGGCAGCTAGGGCAAAAACACTCAATGCTATTGCTGGGCTCTGACAAGGAAGAAGGGCTTTTACCAGTGTAGACCAGGTTCTCCGGGAGGCAGCTACCGGAACGTTAATCCCCACAGTTATTTTCTTCTCCGAAAGCTGCATCTCTTCCTTCTTGCCTTCAAGTCAGCGTGTTGTTTGCAAAAGCCTAGTGAAACCCTGAAATCACACTTGAACGAGCTCTAGGAAACAAACCTCCAGCTGACAGCTTGGCTGCAAGCGCCAATTGCAAGAGCAACCGATGCCTCTAAAAGCTGAGCGAAGCCAAATTTCAGCCCAGGTGAGCTGCTGCGAGGCACTGCGGGCGTACACGGCCCTGGCTGGTACATCTGTGCAGAGCAGGAGCTGGCTGCTGTGGGCTGGGCGGAGGGATCGCCTGCAGATGCCATTCTGGTTTAGGATCTGGAGACGCAGTCATTCAAGAGCAGAGCAACCCTTTGGTGTCCTGAGGGAGAACACGCGGTCCCGCACCACCGCGCAGGACAGCTGGGCACTGCCTTCAGCCCAGCTGCTGGTTTCCTCTGCGATGCTGCTGGAGTAACTCATTTTCCCTTTGCTTGTCTCCTGCATTTGCAGCCCTTTTCCCACCCCCCTGGGCTGGCACTGCCCCTCGTCCCTGCTCCTGCGCCGGCGAGCGTGAGGCAGGGAGTACTTTGCCCCATTCTCCTTGAAAGTACAAGCGAGAGGTTATCTCGCATAACCCCAAACAGAAGCTCACAAACTTTCCCCCGGCTATTTTTAATTGCTGTTTGAATGATCAGTTTCTCCCTCATCCTCCTTTGCACTCTGCATCAAGTGTGGAAGGCAGTCGTGCCAAGCTCCAGACCCTGCCCGGGCTCCAGACCATCACGGGACTGGCTTTTATGCAGTTCAGTTGTACCTTAAGCAAATGAAGAGCAACAGGGAGAAACGGCGCAGGTTTGCTCTGAGCAGGCTGGATTCTGCCAAATTACAGCGCAGAGCACTTAGTCCGCACAAAGTCCTGCTAAATTTAGTGCAGCTAGACTCAGTGAAACGTGAGGTAAAAGAAGATTCACAAGTAAAGCTGCCAAAATACATCCCCTGGGAGGCGTGACAGATACTGCCCAGATTTCCATGGCATGACAGCTACTTTAAAGCCAGAGCTGATGCATGAAGATTTCAAGAGGATCCGCTGATTCCAGTGTGCACCGCTACCGTGGTTTCAGGAGACAGGTTTCACCAAGAAAAAATGGGATGAACTGAAAGAAAAAAACACTCAACCAAGTGGTTCCATGAAGGGTGAAACCATCAAGCATCCATGGACCAGTGCCATGAGGGTGCAGGGTTCCCTGCTGTCTGAGAGGGGCCGAGCTCCCACTGCAGCGTGTCCTGCAACGGGGACACAAACAGGGTCTCTCTATTTCCAGCCGGCCGCTTCTACTCCAGCCCTGAGGAGCAGGGGTTGGGCAGCACCCAAACCCACCTGCTCGCCCCACAGCCCAGGCGGACACGCAGCGAAGCCCCAACAGGAGCAGGGCAAGATGCCAAACACTCCCACTTCAAAGTCTGTTGGCTTTTATTACGCCGCTATTGCTGGTGCGGTGAATTCCAGGTGGGGAACGTAACGACAGATGGGCTAGGATCGCCTCGCTTATGATAAAGTTCAGGTGCAATGTGTAGCCCATAAAGAAGTAACCTCTGGAGTTTCATCCTGAAACCACTGCTCTGAGACACGAGGGTTTCAGTAGCGTGGACGCAAGATGTGACAACTGGCGACGTCTGTCACCTTTGGGGAGAGGGCGGATTTTTTAGCCTAGTACTGGAGATGGCAAGAATATACCAACCAAGTTTACACCCGTTAATGGCTGGCTCATCTGCTGAAATCCCTGAGCGGGGTGTTGGTTACAAGTAGGGTGATTTGTGGAGCTTCGTCTTCCAGATGGAGCTCAGCAACTCAGCCTTCCCAAATCCACCCCCCCTCCACCTCACCCCACAGGCTGGAAGGAAGAAACAACAAGGCAAGGGGATGTACATAAGGGAATCTCATGGGCCGTGTCTCAAGAAGGAAAAGTGCAGTGGCAATGCACTCCGGTGGGAAGGGCTGGGTCATTACTACATCTGCCAGCTGTCTACCATGTGACTTCGGGGGACGTCATGTCATTTCTCCACCTCACTTTTCCAGTCTATGGAAATATTTAGATGACAGTATTTGCAAACTAAAGAACAAAAGTCCCATAAGTAAAATAGGCCTACTCAAGCCCAAGTAACTTCTCTTTGCTGTATTCAGAAAAAGGCTGTTTTCTTTGGCTGCAGCTCTTACACACATCTAAAGCCCAAAGGTGTACACTGGTCTGTCAGTCCTTGTAACGCTACACCACTAAAGCGCACAGCGAAGCAGAGAACAGCATCCAAATACTATGGAGAGCCAAAAATTCCTCCACACTATACCGACAAGCAGGTGATAAGTGAGCAACTGTACAGCCCAAGTATTTGGGCTTGCTGGCACGTCTCTATCAGACAGAGACCCTAGGGACTAACATCCCTTGAGGATTTTCAACAGCAGAGGCAGGGCCTGGCACAACAAATCACTCACCAGCTGGCAGCACCACTCAGATTTGGCACTGTGGCGGAGATAGTAGCAGAGATATTAGTAGCCAGGTGTGCACATCTGGAGCAATGTACACAGGGAAGACACTCAGACCCTTCCCTTTCTAAGACAGGCTGGGCGTTGCTTGGATCTCTTGGGGCACCAATCCACCAAGACCAACACTACTTGCGCTGACATACCCTCAAAAAAGCTGCAAACGTGCCCTTGCGTTGCTGGAGTGACAGGCTGGGGAAAAGAGCAGGGAGCGTGAGGAGTGCCTGAAGGCAGCCAGGAGCGAGCGTATGCTTAATCAGCTTAGCCAAAGCAGATCAATAGGCACTAAAATGGGAAGGTCCCCTCAGAGAGCCACGCAGCAGACGGAAACCCTCTGGAAGGAATGGAATGTGCAAATGAGCAGCTCTCCCCAAGATATGATCTGAATCAACCTGAAGCAGCCCCAGCCAGATGCACCATCTGCTCAGAGCATTCCACAAGGACATCCCGGTCGACGGTGTCAAAACCAGCAGAAAGATCAAGGAACGTTAATACAGACCATAGCCCCGAGCCAGCTGGCAGGGAGAGATCGTGGCAGACCTTCAAAAGGGCTGTCTCAGGACCATGCCTCCTGCTTGAGCCAGACTGGAATTTATCAATGGCATCGTATACGCAGAGGTGTGACTGCCGCTGTAATGCAATGGCTCTCTTGGAAGAGGGGAAGGAATGGCAGGATGGACGTCAGACAGCAGCTGACAAATCATCCAACAAAAGAGACGGCTGCTGCGAGACAGAAGACGAGACATCCAATTTTAGTGCTCTAACAAAACAATTCAGCAGTTAGGAAGCCCTGATAGAGGATACGGTTTCACAAGTATCATTGGTACACTTGCAAGCAAAGGGTCAGATCGTAAGAGCAGCTATGAATTCACATCACACTTCTTAAGTTCACCTCCTTGGTGTGACCTCCAGAGACTTCCCATAAGATGCAAGATGTGGCTGATAGAAACACGTGGCTTATGAGTGGACCATGATCTGGGGATGTAGTCTGATCTTATGATGTGCTGCGTATCTCTGGAAGGGGCAGGTTACCTCTGCTCGGCTTTTCCTCTTGCCATCTCCTGCAACAACAGATGAAACTTTTGAGAGCTTGTGGGCAGACAACGCAACTCTTCCCAGTCCTGTGTCACACAAAGCGTGCCAGAGTGCTGGAGGGCCGACTAGAGCAAGCAAGGCCAGCCAGCAGCAGGCCAGCGCTGCGTGCTCCTCGGAGCCTCACCTCCCTGCACGCTGCAGCAAGCACAGCCTGCGACTATCAGTCCTTTTGGAAACAGCACGCACAGTAGCCCCCGAGTCCCTAGAGACTGTAACCTGGAAGAGATCCCTCTTACCCTCACGCCACGGACCCGGTGGTGTGTACGACTCCCTTCCAGACACCCTCACTTCCCTTGGCTCTCTGGCCACCATCGTTCCTCAGGTGTCCGAGGTCCAGCAGAGACAGAGCAGCACGTCCCTCCTCTTCACAGTCCCGGCACACGGGGAGGGAATACAGACCAAGCGATTTTCTCTCTGCGCCTCAGCTCCTCCATGTGTTTCATACACTGACGCGACTGTCCAAAATAAAGCGGGGGAGCAGAGGGAGCCATATTACAAACCCAGGTTTCTTCCTTAAGGGTTTCAAAAGGGGACAGGCATTAATGAGGAAGATGAGAATTATCCGGCTTTTCCTTACGGGATGGTTATATCAGCAACAACACAGGTAACATCTGAAACAGGCAGCTCAGGACGCTGGCTGGACATGTTGCTCGTATCTTACCAGTAAGATGATTCAGTGCAAGAAAAACAAACAAACAAACAAACAAACGCTGGAGGCCGGCCAAAGGCTAATTAGAGCTGTACAGCATTTGCCAGAAAAGCCCCCTGCTGAGCTACAGCTTGCCCTGGCAGAGGGAGTTGTCTGTCTGTCCAGACGAATCACATCCCCGAACAGCTCAGGAGCAGCC
>VZSZ01000995.1:13555-56056 GCA_013398815.1 Ibidorhyncha struthersii
CGGGGGGGTGGGGGGGGGGGGGGTGGGGGGGGGGGGGGGGGGGCGATGGTGCCTGTAGGGGCTGCCAGCTCTTCCCCAAGAGGTGGTTGCCGCTGCCTGTGGAGCGTGGTCCCTTCCTCCTGGGACCGCCATGGTACTTCAGTCACTGACAGAAGGCTGAAGAGGTATTTTGTTAGACCAGGTGTACTATTTCTTATCAGTGAGGATCATCTGATATATTCCAAGCAAATTGACAGAGCCTGAAGATGTAGTCAAAAAGCGCTGGTGATTTATTTCTCCGCTGATTTTTCAACCCCAGTGGAATGCATGGATAAAATGCAAAAATATTCCAGCTTAGAAATAACTCTTATGTGATTACATCCAGGGCTTTCCTCTTTAAATATTTAGAGTAAATGTAAATATATTCATAGCATTGTATATTATGCCTGTAGAAATGCATTTGCAGTGTGCCAAAGTGTTATATATAAAAAAAACCAGGAAAATACTACTTTTCTAATAAAAAACACAAAAATTGAAGGCAATAAGACTAGGAAAAGCTGTCCCAAAGAGACATATCTCTCCCTGTGTTCTGTATTTGAAATTCAAATTGTAATTACAACATTGTGCTTTGAGATTGCTCTAACTGTGATTTAGATTTTTTCCAGTAATCACTTCTCTGTAATGACTGGGTACTATAATGACTAGGTACTACTGGTGACACATAAATATCTTTGACAGAAATGGTTAGCTAGCTTAATCCTGGATGTGGACTGTTTAGATAGATGCTATAATTACTTGAAAATATTGGGGTTTTTAATAAAAAAAGTCACTGGAATGTTTATGTTGGGCACCTAAGACTAATTTTCAGGACGATGGATCTGCTGTCTTTAGGAGTATGGAACTCTTTCTACTGGCAACTGTCAGGAATGTATAGTATCTCTAAACTTGCGTGTATACATCATCATTGTGGTGTGTATATATGAATGTCGGTATATTGCTACGCCGCAGCATGCGTGTCAACCGCTGTGCATCATGCTGTGACTTAACTGCTGTGTATCATACGCAGAGGTCAGTGAGATTTAAATGTCTGTGATTTTCAGGCAAGTGTGTGGCTGCTGGTGGAGGATGTGCAACAACATAGGTTAATTCTGAGAGGTACAGTAATAGTTTTACTTCAAGAGTAACTTCTTTTGTAAATTGAGATATCGTAATAGTGAGTATCTTCATCTTCCTTCTGGAAAATCTCTAGCCTTTTCACTGCAAGAAAAACGGACAAAATCATTATAATTTAAAATATAAGCTTCAAAACATGAACATGCATGGATTGGTGTCAAAGAGTTTGTATTTCCTTAAAGAAAATTTATTTAAAGGTTAACATACATATGCATGATTTTGTTCTGCTGAGAGCTATAATATAAAAACCTAAAAGTTAGACTGTAAAAACTGAAGTTATTTTTATGAGGACCTCTGCAGAAAAGCTGAGATAATATAGCACATCAATAATTTACAGTAGACACTTTGATTTATATTTATTAATAAATCTAGCTTGCATATCTAGAATTTCCACAGTAATTAAATTATAATGTTTATAATGTTGAAGGAATGTAAAAGGTAACAGGCCTTCTGCTGAGAGCAAGTGGAAAATGTCATGTATGTTTAAAACGTTCCTAGCATTCCAGAAACAATTAACTATAAACAATGTAGGCATTTTTTAATTGTATTTTAAGAAATAAAAAACACCTGACCTTGAAAAAAACCCTATAACTAACTTTGTGGGGAAAAAAGCAAAACTACACATTGGAAATTATTACAGGTCCACAGAGGAATTATTGTATGAGCTGCTTCAACATAATCTCTTCTATATGTTAGTTAAATATGCCTCACACTTCTGCAAACCTCTCATTCTGTTAGTATTATTCTATTATATCCTATGCTAGTAAACTGCTTTTGTTTAATTCAGTGTTTTTCTTGGGCTAAAAATAAACAGCAATTGTTTTAAACAATGGTAGATGAATTCAGTCTATTAGTACTTGGAGGTCTTCCTGCTTAGAATAAAACATTGGCTGGAGCTTTGGATAGCTTTACAGTATCTAAATCTCTAAAGTACATCATGATCAGGGAAACGTAGAATTCCCTTCCTTCCTGCAGCTGTTTCATTCTTTTATAAAACTTCTCTTGATCTTATGTAATGAAAAGTGCCTCTTCATTAATGAAATTAATAAACTATTCAGTTCTGAGGCCCAAATAGCTGACACTGCAGAAATATGGGATGCAGTTAATGGAATTAGTAAGGCTCTGTCAGAAGTATATAAAAATATATATAGCTTTAAAAATTGTTCTGATAATCATAGAAATACTTCATAAGTATCTTTCTAAGGCAAGATTCAAATGGCCTTATACTAAAGTCAAATAACATTAATATAGGTATATCAAAATTTGGTTTTTACAAAAACAGGTTAATTGCCACTGCAGAGAAGTTTTGTTTCTTCTAACCATAGCCTATCCATTTGTAGTGATATTTTTTTAATGAGTGATTTGGTGTGAGCTGATTCTAACAGTATCCTGCTCACAAATAACTACACTCATTTTATAGACTGAGGTATGAAAACCAGTAATCAACAGTGGTTTATGATGCAGCTTGGATTTTTGTAGCTATTTACTTTGAAGGATCTCAGAAAACTTAAGCTTGTGTTAGTCCACCTTTCAAGAAAAGTGGACAGTAAAATAAATGTCTGTATAAGGTTGTGAAGCAGTTACAGTAGATGAGACTAGATGTTATTTCTTCTCCCAAATTTGAGGTTCTTAATCACATTATTATTTGAAGGATGAATAGCTAAAATACAAATCTTGTATACACACAGATGTATACATAAAATTAAATATATACAGACAAATTTTTATATACACATAGACAGATTCTGTCTTTCTGTTCATGATGGTGGCTTTTTAATCAGGAAAAAAAGCAAGGTTAGTGTTGATATCTTTGCTTTATCCAACAAAGATAGTAAGTCACCATTTGAGGACTGCTTGTAAGGTTAGAACGCAATCAGTTGCACCATTTGGCTGCTGAAGAAAGACTTCAGTTCACACATGGTCTTCTTTCTTTTTTTCCTTTTTTTTAAAATGGAACATCCACAACAGTTCAGTGGAGCTCAAAATTACAGCTGAGGAATGATCAGTTAAATCTCAAAAAATTGCAGCAAGGAAATAGAGTGAGAAATTAGTTTCTTAATATCGACATGATACTACAGCCATCATTATAAATAAGATTGTCATCTGATATCATTTTAGCTTTACATATGGATTTTTTTATGTCTCACAATGGATCACGAAAATTTCCTCACAGTCCAGCGAAATCTAAACAGATCTATTTGAAACAGTTTGATATTCATTAAACAAGGTCTTCTTCAAGGAATGGAGATGTATGCACTGCTGCTACCTGTGTTTCCTGAAGACCTTGTTTCTACAGATAACTTGCTTGTTAACCACCTAAATTGGCTGTGTGTCCTCCTTGGGAATTCATGAAAACTTCCTGTACTTTCCCAAGGATGTTCCAACAGCAAACACCAAACTTGAAGTTGGAATTGTAATTGGCTTTTATAATTTCTCAGGGCTCTGGTTCAAATCTGTAAGCCAATGGAGGGATGTTGACAACTGTTGTTTGACTGTCAAGTAAAATTTTTATATATATATATACACACACGTATATGTATTTAAGTATACACATTATATTATTAGTTAAAATTATTTTTTAAATATATATTATTAACTATAGTGATTTTATGTGGAGGAAATTATGGCTGAAATTAAACACAAAATTTGAAAAGAAATCTCTGAAAACTGAAAAGCAATTAGTCAACTCATGTTCCAGACTATTGCCAATCAACCCCTTCAGCAATATCTCCCGAAGGGTACATATTTAATAAGCATGTCAAATACCCAAATAGATAATGAAGTTGTCTTCTGCTTTGTCTACCCTTTCCTCATAATGCTCTCACTAGGCAAACTAGGAACAAACTGGGATTCTGTGTGGGAATGCTTTAGTTTTCCTTTTGTGCATGCGGTGTACATGAATAGATTAATTCCTTTCCTCACCCGATGTAGAGATACAAGAACAGGATATGGAAAGAAGGCAAAGTAATAATTAAGCTTGCTCTGAAAATTCTGTGTGATTCCCAGCTGTAAACTCATGTCAATTGTTGAAATAGAGGTTTCTGATTTAAAGTGATTTGCATTGCAATCAGACCACTGTGATTATAGGAGCCCATTATGAGCTGAGGTTAGATATGAAGAAATAGTGTTTCCCATTCTTTGGTCCTGGTAAAACAATATTGACCATTTGTTAATTGAGGCTGAGTCAAAGAAAACTTTCTGAATTTTTCCCCAAAATGTTCCAACAAGAACAACGGATCTTTAAATTGTAGTTGGACAGTTTTCAGTCAGTCTAACCTTAAGTCTCAGATTGGTACAGGACTACTCTAACTTATATAGAATCCTCTATCTGTATTACGTTCACTCATACAAATAATATCTGTCTTTCCAGTCTGTTTCGCTATTATGAAATACAGTTTCTCTAGTGTGTGGCACGTACTGTCTCACCTTGGCTGTAAATTTTCTGTCCATTACTCATGTCTCTTGAACCATCTGAACAACCGCAGAATCACAGAATAACAGAATGGTTGAGGCTGAAGGGACATCTGGAGGTCATCTTGTCCAGTCCCCTAATTAATGTTATTGAAATATTTCTTCACATATAGTTGGCAAGACTTTTTTTTTTCCTCTGCCCAGAACTCCTTCCAGTTTGTCTGTATCTGGGTTGCAGCACGTTTGTGCAATATGGTAAATTTGGGCTCAACGGTTGTCAACGGAAGACATTTAATTAGCTGTGTTGTCCTCAGAATGAAATCTTTATTAATAGGTTGTAAAATCATAATAACATTCTTTGCTGTCATATCAATTTACAAGTTTATATCTAATTAGCTGTCAGTTCTCAGCTTTAAGTGCTTTCTTACACACTTTCAAAAAATCTTCAAAATACAACAAAAATACTGTTTTCAGTAGACCTCCTCTCTCTGGCCATAACATTCCCAATGGACTAGCTGGTGGGTTTTTTACCCCTAATTTGCTGAGTAATTTACTAATTTACCCAATACTACCACTAAATAACAGGAATGTATAGGTGTAAACAGACATATTATTTCCTAATAATATGTCCAACCTTGTATTTCCTATATTTTCAAGTCCATAGAACCTGTACTAATTACCTTTCTGTTCTGATTATTTGCAACTCTTTCCAATTTATGAGCATAAGTAATGTGCAGTTTGTGGCCCTTTGGAGATCTGTGTTGAAGAAACTAACCGGTCGTATAAATCTGGATTAGACTCACTGCTGTTATGTTAATGAACTCTATTATGCTAAGATATTAAAAAGACTTTCTAGAAAGTCTTTCTAATATATTTCTAAACTATAAGGTGATGGTAGACAACTTTTGATTTGAGGTGGAACTCTAACAAAAATCTGTTAATTTTCCAAACAAAATAATAAAGGCAAAAGTATTACCTCACAAAGAAGTAGAAATTCTTCTGAAATTCAAATCCCTTTTATCTCTTCTCAAAACTCTGCCAGATGGCAAGAAAAATGGTAACTTTTTCAGGGAAACTTCACCTTCTAGGGTAAATAACTTTAAAGTTGTTTTAAATAATCTTGAATCCGAAACCCTGCACTTGGAGATTGCGTGGTACAAGCCAGCATTGTCAAAGCAAATGTTGCAACCTATCCATACCCTTGCTCTTTATCGTTTTGTTTTATCCTTAAGGAAAACAATCACAAGAGATATTTATTTTTATTCAACAATAAAAAAATTAAAATCAATTTACTGCAGCTTTTTTTTACTGTACTAGTGGAATGCTGCTGACTGCTGTGGATGCATCTGAAGTCTTTCATATCTAAAGAAACAGAATCCAGGCAAAGGTGAAAACAAGAGCAACTAAGAAAAAGGATATGCTGGTTCTATTTTGTGAGAGGAGAGGGGGGAAAAAAATGTTTTTCGTTATTTAGCTTAGCAGCGTAGGGCAGGAAAGGACTACTTTCAGAAATAGTGACTTCCCCAGTCCTGCTTACTGGTGAAGTTAGGACCACATCAGTTTTATGGAGACTATCTTTATTTTTTGGTAGTACAAGGCAATGTTAAAGAACATTTAATCCATCAGAGTTCATGATTGTGGGTGCGTAACTTTCCAGAGGCCTTCTGTATAACACTAGGTCTGAAATATGGTAAAACTAAACGCTTAAAGACAACAGATTAATCTATGGTTTACCATCGTCCTTGCTCGTTCCTCAGTGCAAATGAAACATTGTTCCATGGTCAAAAATCTGTCTGTTAAGAGAGTACTTCAACTGATCCTAGGAAACACTAATACTTAACATCTGCATTCAAATACTTGGGGAGGGAAGGCATTAGGAAATTAGCTCTAACAGCCCATCCTTGAAAACCATCTTTTCTCTGAAATGATGTTGTGCATATCTAAGCACAGTCAGGAGCCTTTGTTTTCATTACTAATATGCCCTTTGATTCAGTCTTTTTTTTTTTTAATGTCTCTGGATTAAGTGGAGGATGGTTCTGCCTGTGGTTTCTTTATTTTCTAATTTATTTTATTTTTTAGCAAATCAATCCTGATAAAACAGTAGGTCACATGTTAAAGATTCATTGTCTATAGGCTTTGTTATAGAGGATTGGTGCTGTTCGTATATCAAAAGTCCCTTTCTTCAATATTAAATCTTAAAGAAAACTTGCATAGCTTATAGAATTAACGGCTTAAAAAAGATGCCTGAGTTAATCAATGCACTTTGGTGGTGAGAGACTTCAACATTTATCTGTTTTATACTGTCATTCATCTTAAAACTTCACAGCTGAAGCACGTTGTATTTTAAAAGAAAATAATAACTTACATATTTATTCCAGCTGAAATGTCTGTATGTTATTATTTCTTCTCCAGTTGTTGTTTGAGGTCCCAATTGAAACCAAGGTTTTATTTTCATAGATACTGAATTTACACATAATAAGAGACAGTACATGCCCAGTAAAATTTACAATAGACTTCAGAGGAAATGTAAAAAAGGTCAGAGAAAGGAAGTGCTATTATCTCAGTTTAATGAATAGAGAACTAAAACACAAACAACACAAATAGTTTCTCTGTAATTACTCAGGAAGTCTACTGCAGGAATGAGAATGACACCTGCGTCTTATGAAACCTGATGTCTTGATTAGCACAAAAAAAAAATTGCCTTTGCAGTTTTGTTTTTTAAATGGAATTGTATGTTGAAGTTCCTTTTAATTCTTACATGAAAGAAGATGTAGAAATAATAATGTTCGTAATTGGGTAACTTTAAAAGCATCTTAGCTTAGCTCAGGGATAAAAATTGAAGGTGAGCTTTCCCCTGAAGGAATATTAGAAGTAAATGGTGACTAATTACAGGCTTGGGGTAGAAGGAATTGTCATCTGCAGGGTGATACAAACAATGTCTCAGTTGCAAGCGCATTTTCCTGTGCAACCGGGTAGCAGGTACCGAAGTAAATTCTAAAAAGTTGTGGCTTTGTTTTTGTTGAGGGTGTCCTGATACAATGTTTTGAAATAATATTCGCATAGTGACTTCTCAAAGCACCAAGTTAACCATCTAGTGGATGGATGTAGATAAAAGTGTATTGCGGGGGGATCAGTACCATGCACTTTGAATTATCTTTTTTTTTTTTTTTAATTTTATTTTTTCATAAAAAGTACAAATTCAGAAGGACTCTTACAGGCTCTAGATTTCAAATGTTGTTGAGATTATCTGCTACTACACTTAAGCTATTACAGTGGGCTCAGAACCAGCTGTTAG
Organism: Ibidorhyncha struthersii; assembly: GCA_013398815.1. Lineage (NCBI taxonomy): Eukaryota > Metazoa > Chordata > Aves > Charadriiformes > Charadriidae > Ibidorhyncha > Ibidorhyncha struthersii. The sequence goes on from VZSZ01000995.1 coordinate 21,414, forward strand.
GCTGATGAGGTGGGTGATACCTCTATGAAAAAGTGCTGGCTGCGCAGCAGTATGAACGCTAAGATTTATGCCACTGAAATAGTGGAACCAGAAATGCCTTGGAATTAGGTGCACAGCAGTCATCTGACTGGGGTTGCGATGGTTTATGTTTATCCAGGCTGTAACTGTGCTCGTCCATCTCTCTTGTAGAAAGAAGTAGCGCCTCATCACAGTAGCCTGGTTTTGCCTCCCTTTCTATCATCCTGCCTGTCTTTCTGCTAGAAGGCTTGGACAGTTCTTAGCTTGGGACTTCACAGGGAAACTGCTTCAGAATTAGCCCTCCTGGCCAAAAAATACAAATAATGGAGTAACTGGAGTGAATCTTGTTCCATGTGCCTATTTTTCTTGCCGCTACCCCCAAAGCCCAGCTATATATTTGTGTAGTATTTGCCAGAATGGTGATGATTTTTACACTGATCATACTATGAACATATACATTAACTTTATATAACTATGCTGTTAGAAAAAGTTATTTGGTGCAAGGGAGTCGGAAGAGGAATTGTGTTAACTGTGTGCAATCTTGCAAAGAGCTGTCTTGTACGGTGACCTCTCTCTCACTGCTGTTCAGGAAGGAGGAACAGAGCTTCTTCAACAGCTTGTGTATCTAGGGACTTGCATTCCCTCTCTTTAGCCTTGGCATTTAGGCAGGAGAAGCAAAAAGCTGGAAATACTGCTGCAGTGATGATACAAGGACAGGAAGGAACCTTCAATGGTAGCTCTAACACAAAGAATCATTAAAACAATTGAACATTTTTATTTACCTTACTTAGCTGGCTTTTTGCATTTAATTTCCAGGTATTTCTTTAAAAGGGGAAAAAAATGGTAGCTAATATCAGATGTTGTTCGTAGTCTGACTTATTTTTGTAAATGTGTTGCTCTGTCTATACCATGTCCAGTTCAAACTAATTAATGTTCCACGTAGACTAAAACTGGATATTAAAGAGAGTCATGTGCATCATGTGCTTTTGCCACAATAGTAGAAAACTTAATGGTGGACATACTTGCTGATGTTTATGATCGGAAGGCTGCCAGCACAGTCCTAGCAGAGTCACCCCACATCTGAAAATGCTCATTCTTGTGTGCAGATGTGAGGTGATAAGCAGAGATTCCTTGATCTCTTGAATTCAAGTAGTGCATCAATTTGTAAACAATATTAAAAAGTTTCTTCAAAGTGTTGTCTTATGATTTCCCTGTGTGAATAGCTTTTTGCCAGACTCATCATTTTACTTCTCTCGCTAATTCTCCAGGCAGATGTTTAATGTGTTGGCTCCTCTAGACACAAAAACACATACCATTTCAGCACAACTACCTCATTATCTGTTCAGGGTGATAGGCATTGCAGATAAACGATAAGATTTTTATGGTGAAGCAACCTGTATGTCAGTCAGACACTTCACCCTGAATTTTCTAAATGCATTGAACATGAAGTCCAAAGAGATAACAAATACTCCTAGTGGAAAAATTGGCTTTGAGTTTCTCTTTTGTTACCAAAGACAATTCCAGTAACAAGAAATGAAGCAAATGTAAAGTATCTGCCAAGTGTTTGACATTTGGGCATCACAGAAAGAACGCGCTTGAGTGGAAAAAAGCTGTGTGCTAAAACACCTGGTGGTAGCGGCCAATGCATCTCCTCAAAAAGGAAAGCTCGAGAAACCCATTGTCACTGTAAACAATTCATTCTCCAGTGATTTCCTATAATAATGCTTTCCAAAGTCTAGCTAGTATTATGTGAAGCTACCCCTTCTGAAAACCATAAAAATGTCAAGTTGTCTTATGATATTAATGCATGCTAGACAGCAGAACAGTGTTTAGTGAGGTATTTAGGTAAAACATACAAAACATAGCTAGAAATAACATTTCATAAAGGCAGGGACAGTCTTTTTACTACTTGCTGTCTAGTGCAAAGGAGCATGTATATTTTGAACAAGCTGGATTTTATCACTATCTTTTGGACAATATCCACAAATACAGGATGCAGTCCTGGAAAATGGTTCAAAAGGTCCAGCGCTGAATTTCTGAGGTTTCAAAAATTATGCAAATTGTATATTTGCATTAATAAGGTTTGGCATTTTTTCCTGCCAATCTTTCTGTGTATGTGATGCATACATGAAATCGGGAAGCTCAAATTACTAGGGTAATGCTTTCTGTGTTAATACAGAGTTCCTGTTCCTGTGGATCATCTAGGACATGCAAGATATTCCTTTGGTACCATGTGCAGAAAATACCCTTGGTCTCTGCATTTACAGAAAGATTTTCTTGTAAATGTAATACAGCATCATAACTATTGGGATAAATCTATCTGCATTCATGGGGAAAAATATCATATTTCTTTTATTTTTCTTTTTCACACACACAGGTGTCATGGCATAATTTTATTTTATGTTCGTATTTTATTTCTCTTCCAAATAAAACTGCTTAGGCTTTGTTTTCCTTCTAATCTCTTGTGCAAATAAATACTCTTCTTAGGCATATCCTTATGTGCAAGGTAAGTTAGTGCATTTTTTTAATTGGTTAAATACTTACCTGAGATAAAATGGAAATCACCCTGTTTAAACAGGCATTAAAATAAAATGGATTTTTCTTCATTTCTAGGTGGTGTACTTAATATATAATTCATTTTTTTTCTCTGAAAAGTATATTTTCTCATTTCACATTAATAGCAAGAAATTAATTTAACAGTGTGAATAAAGAGGTTTGAGAATAAGAGTCCCAGGACACTTAGGATCAGTTCCTAACTCAGTTGTAGAATAATCATTTTGGCATTGATGTCTGCAAACAAATCTACTTTTACTTTCTCCCTATTCTCTCTTCTCTTCTGTTTCCTCTAATTCTTCTCCTTCTCTTCCCCTACTGCCCAGATATATTTATTTTGAGGTGCCTGGAGGTGGAGGGAAACGATAGAGTTGTTCTCTACCCAGTGTACCAGGTTTGGTTTGCTGCCTTTCCCCCACCTCCAGTGGAATCCTGAAAGCTTTCTCTGGCACATGGTTAATCTTCCTGTCCAAAATTTCAGACAAACCACAGCGCCTGGGTGTTCATTGAAGGCTGTATGCTTAGAACATGAGCCTGGCGGGAACTTTCTCAAATGTACCCAGGTCAATCTCTGTATAAGGCCAATGTCCTGATAACTGGAACAAATGAGTGTCCTGTTAACGTATTTCCTCTTGGTAGCACACAGTGCATGGATAGCTGGGTTATTGAATAAACCCGCTCCGTGTTTCAAAGCATGTAGCATGGCACTGCATTAATACATTTTCCAACACTGAACTTTCAAATAAAGCTTTTAAGATTCATCTTAGAGCACCTGTTTGAAGGCAGGGTAGAACGCGATAGTATTACCACATTACCGAGATGGTATTGTGCTGAGTTTGTGGTGGCTACCCAGAAAGAGAAGGAATGACATTATTACTGTGCCTGTTCTTAACTGGAACCAGCGCGCTCTCCAGTTACACCCGTCCTTAACGCAATTTACAGAATTGGATTCAACTTTGATTGACTCCCGCCAAAGCCATTACTATGTTATTCTATACTCTTTCCAGATGATGCATAATTTTTTTTTCCTTATTTGTAAAAGCATATATTATCAAAGCTATCCATTCAGTATTTTCGATTAATTAATATTCATTTTGTTCTGACTCTATTAGTATTTGCTTCTTGCTTCTGTTCTTGTTACTGGGCCAGGTAAGCTAGTCATAAGTACCAGCTTACTGTTTCTGTCAATAAACCCGGTGCACCCAGCCAAAGGCAGCTTACTGTATTCTGAAGGGAAAACTCCGTCCATTAGTAAATGTGACCAGTTGCTTGTAAATAAACCATAAAAACACCCCTTGCCACATAAAGTACTCAAAGGGAATTAATTAGTTCAGTCTTTTAGTTGAGTCCAGGTTATAGGTACATTCATTTGCTTTGAAGTCTTTCAATAAGCAGAGTCCTCAGGAGCTAACCTCCCTTCATGTAAGTCGCACATTAAAGACATTTAAAATATTAATCAAAAGAAAATATGCAAATGCGTGCGTACACATGTGCCCTGAAAAGTGATCATGGGGAATTTCTTCTTTAAAATTATCTGGATTTCATGGTTTAATTAATACTATTGTATAGATAAATTGAGGGTGATAGAATGAAATGGCAGCAAGAATTTCTCATGAGCAGTGAGGAATGAGTTGTCATATATGACGTTTCGTTCCCCAGTAGCTGAAGGTAGTAATGGACAGGCTGCTGGCTCAGACATTAATCTTCTCAGCTATATCCATAAATGAAATGTCATGCCTAACAACTCCTCTTTTATTGGTATTTCATCTTAGCTTTCCCTGATTAAAATGAATGGCTGTGCATGTATGTATAAAAACGGGGATAAAAAGATCTACATATTCAGATGGTCAGAGATTACGTATTCTCACACATAGTACCCAATTTCAAAGAGCAGGTATAAAAAAAACCAACTGCAAAAAAAGTCAGAGCACCTGTTCTTAACAAACATGACAACCTGCCAAAAATTCATCTTGAGATGTGCTTAAGACTATGACATAGATAACCAGAAATTACTGTGCACTGGGATAGCAAATTAAAATCCAGAAGTCAGTGAGGCCACAGGATATTGGATTTAAGACCATGAAGAGGTTGTCACTGTTTATGATACTTCATTGCTGGAAAAATATCAGTGTACTCAATGTGTGTATATATTTGAATGCTAAAGCTGGGCGAAAGTCTAAGTCAAATCCATTGAAAACTTGTCATCATAAGCTATTGAGCATCCTCAGTTACAGTCAGTCATGGGGGCCAGGAGCAAGTCTGAATGTATATACTATGAAAGAAATAGAAGAAACATTACTTTTATGAAACAGAACTAAGGCATGCAGTTTATTGAAGTTAAAAACTAGACTTTGGGTCCAGATCAGTATGGCTAGTCTTCTGGTATATTATTAATGTGAAGTAAGAAAATAAAAATTCAGGGGAGTGAGCTGGTTAGAAATCTGCAATCATCTGCTATTTCACTCTGAGCTGGCTTTACATTGCAGGGTGCAACGTACAGGGGTGAGTGTTGTCACTGGGGTTAAAAAACAAACACAAGTTAGTGCTGAGTTTTCTAGGTATTGCATATTTGTTCCAGGTCTGCTCAGAAGATACACATTCATGTTATTTCTCGGAGCACAAGTTAAATCCCTAAACTCTGCATTTATGAGTTTTGGTTTGACATTTAAGTCAGTTTGAGTTTTACTAGTCCCACCCTACTTGCTAATCAAGTAGAACCTATTGTATTTTCTTATCCTTTTAACAGCTTTGTTTAAGTAAAACAGATACTTTAAAAAAAAATACATCAGTAAACTGGGACAGAAAGGTAAAATTTTAATGATCTTCACAGGATCTTTTTTAGGAGTGTTTTATGGATAACAGTATGAGACATGACTGACATGTTAAAGCATTTTGTCCTTTGCCTGATCTAACTTGATCTTTTGCCTTAAAAAGGGCAATATTTCTCATGAAACATAATCTCCTATCACTTCTGACCACACATCCAACCTATAATGTTATCTGACAGTAAATACACAGCCTCATCAAATCACTTATCTTCCCACGTTTCGGCAATAATTTTGAGGGAATCTGAATAAATTACATCTCAAATGGTACAGCTGCTCTCAAACAGCAGAACTAATGAATTGTCATGACTGGGAGAGAGGGAGAGGTGCCTTGCATCCGTAATCCAAGACAGTTGACAGGATGATGCCTGATCAGGTTTAGTCACCATCGCTAATTACATGCTGAGAAATTATAGCCACTTTTAAGTTAATGGCTGGTAAACACCTAGTGATAATTTATATCAAGAAAGAACTTGCCCTGCAGTTTAAAAAGAGGGTGGGAAGGACATTTTATACTGCTGTGCTGACCCTCCAACAGTGACTGTCCATCCTAAATTACTCCAAACTGATGGCCCCCGTTACTTCTGAGCCTTTTTAAATCTCTTCGTATTTATAGCTTTTTAGTATCCGTGGTATTCTGGTTCCAAAGGCATTCCAAATACAAAATCTGAGGACACTTCCATTTAAGATTTTTTTTTTTTTTGGTAGCAATATATTAATGCTTTAATGGCATGTCTACTCAGTCATAAGCAAGAATTCAATTATTCTCCACCCCTGTCAATTCTTCTCCTCAGCTAAGCATGTAAGGTTGTAATAAAAAATGTCAGTAGTGTGATGGTTATACCAACAATAAAATAATTCGTTCTCCGTTTTTATCTGAAGATACTAAATCTAACATGCCAGTCGTATCTCTAGAGTGGATTTGAGTGAGTGGTGAATACTAGCTCAGTCAGCAGAGTTTTAAATCAATCCTAGCGTTCTGGAAAAGCGGGAGTACCTTGTCAGCTTTGAAAATGTTAATAGACTAGCTGGCAAGCATGACTTGAATTAGAATTTGAAACTTAAATTTCACTATGCTCATAACTTTTTTATTATTATTATTTTTTTCCCCTCAACAGTAACTTGCATAAATTGTCTTGGTAAGGCACACCAAGTGTTTCAGAATGCAGATCTACGATACATAAATTAAGGGGGAGGTGATAAGTAAGAAAGGTGGGTAAACAACATTAAACATACAGTCAATTCAAGTGGGCCTTAAATTTGTAATACTGTACGTGCTTCTGTGCTGCTTTAGTGCTGCTTAATATTTATCAGCCCAGGAATTTTCCTTCCAGACCTGTTGCAGCATTCATCCTCTCTGCTATGTAAGAGGGACAAAAACATCTGAAATCAATGCATGGCTTAATACTCTGATACTGAAATGCTCAGTCTTGCTTTAATGTCCATATTTTGCAAATAAAAAGTTAAAAAATCCAAGAACAAAAAAAAGACCTGCATTGATGTTTTCAAAGCTAAAGAAAGTTCTTTATACTGATAAACTGAAGTAAATTGATTTGTTTAATTTATCAAGATGTCAACTGACATGGAGTTTAATTGTTGTTATATGAATAGTTTATCAATGACAAAAAGGAGAGCTGGTGAAGGGGCCTCTAGCTTTTCAGGGAAAGGCATGGCATATTTTAATTTATGGACAAATTCTAAGGAGATACTAGGCCCAAATGTTTAATCTTGCACAAACGATGAAACCATCAGAGCAACCAGAAGAGGCAAAGGGCAAGTTTACTGTTTCTTGGTGCCATCTTATCATACCTACCTTCTAGAAATTATGCTTTAGGATAATGAAAGTGAAACTAAGTGCAATGGAGGGGTAACTTCTTTATTTTTATTACTCTTTGATATATTTGACTGGAAATTATTTACCTTTAAAAAATGTAAATGTACATGTAAACTTAAAGTGCTGAGCTAGAAGCGCTTTTACTATCTGCAAGTATATACTAAGTTTGGTATGATGTTCAAGTAAAAATAATCCAAAGGTATTGGGGCTGAATTTCTTGCTTTTTTTCTGCTCAGTTGCAATCAGTTCTGGTGGCATTTAAAGTGATGCAATATTTTTATTTAAATGCAAAAGAATCTGTTATCATAGAATCATCTAAAATTCATCAGTGATTTCTCAAATGTGGCTTCTGCATAGACAGTTCTTCAGTACAGAAGTTTTCACAGACATACAGATAGCGTTAAAAACTACAAAATATCTTTTAATTTGGAAAACTAAAAATGTAAAGATAATGCTTGGTAATGCAGTCATACTTTAGAAAATCATGAATACGCTTACTGTTGGGTCGCTAGGTACATATATGGAAAACTGTTAGAAGGAAAACTGTATTTATATGCTCAGCTTGAGGGAAAAGTAAATTGCTGATAACTGCTGTTGTTAAAATTTCATTAAAACACTCACACCAGTTCCTGCTATGGAGGAGAAAAATAATGAATTCTGAACAGCAGACATTATTACTTTTTCACCGAAGGTGTTAATTCATGCTCCCAAAGACTACCAGTACAAACCATGAATCAAATAGTCACTCTTGGCAACTAGTTTTGACTTCTTGCCTTTGAAAAATTTATAGCCACTTTGTTGCTGTTTTCCAGTGATGTCAGTGAGAAATAAACATTTCATTCATAGATATTACCACTTATTTGACTATCACAAAAGGCCCTTCCAGATGAAATTTGTTGCCAACGATCAGCAATGTTTTACAACACAAGGAATGAAAATAGTGGAGGGGTTAACAAAAAAACTCCCAGCCAAACAAAAAATAAACAGACATCCCCCCCAGAAAATCCAACTCCCCAAAAATCTAGAAATGAATGGAAACATGCTAGGCTAGGAAGGTTATCACTATCATATTTTTATTTATGTTTTTCATAAGTTTGAAAAATTTTCTTGAAAGAGTTTGTACACTGTCTGTCTCAGGATCTGATCAGACCATCTTCCAAAATTAGGAGAGGGATGCATATGTGGTTCATCTCCATGACTGTTTTATTGGGCAGGATGGCGGAAATGATATTTTTTTGCCAATATAGTATCCAAATTTCTTTAAATCTTGCAGGAGCTTCTCTTAAGGAAAACCTACCAACAGTACTATAGTGTCATAAATATCCCATTAAAAGAAGTTCCCTGTTTCTCTACTTTATATTTTATCCCCACTAACATAGCATTAACACTTCACCACCAGTGGCATGGAGTAACACCTTTCCTGGATACCTTCCTTGGTGGAGCTTTCAGTTCTTTGATTCGTATGCTATTGCAAAAAAGGATTATTCAGAAATGTATTTGCAGCTTCAGTTTTTGTCTGTGCACCCTTTGACTGTGCTTGGACTATAGTCGAATAAATAATTGTATTACTTTCAACAATCTTTCCTATTAGGAGGCTAAGATTTCACTAGAACGCTCCACCCAAGCAGACTTCTGCAAGCCACTTCTTTTCACGTATCTTATCCCTTGATTATACAAACAGAACTAAGTGATAGCACTATGTCAATAACCCTTCACCTGACTGTTCTGAGGAGGAGTGCTTACAGCATGCAGGCTTCCTAATTTGAGTGGGTAGAAAAACGATAAGACTACCTGTTCTCTAAGGATAAGCTTCAAAAATGCCTAAAGCATTTTTTTGTGTTGTTAATGAACTGCAGAAAGTGTTTTGGATCCTACACCAAGGGTGGTTGGTTCCATAATAATTCAGGATCTTGTGACCTCATTCAGAAATACCCAGTGACTGAAATAGTGCAGAGTCAGTTTTAAAAGTTTTTGGGGGTTTTGGTGGGGATTTCTTCATTTGTTTGTTTAGGTTTTTTTATTGTTTCATCTGGAAATATTTATGCCTGGTGTTCTGCAGGGGCTTTATTTGGATTATCTTATTGCATGTTTCCTTAGTAAGGGAGTAGTATGCATATCAGGAAAACATGTTTTTAGTTAGATTAAGAATTGGTTTAATAAATAGTATACAAAACTCATTGCCAGTTGGAAAATCACTACGTGAAGATGCTCTAATCAAGTCCTGAAATAATCATCATCTTTCTGTTTTCTTGAAATGGCATAAAACTCTCCCATATTTTAAAGAAGGGAGCATAGGCATGTTAAAAAATACTATATTTGTTGGTATATCCAAAACCTCTTACTGTTTTTTTTATTATTATTTTATTTTTTATTTTCCTAAAGCGGCTTCAAATTTCCAGTTAATCTAGAAAGCAGGTACACTGGTTCTGAGCTGGGACTGAAGGGGGCAATCATTTTCTGTTTGCTGATTGAAGTCCGTTGAGTTGTTTTGTTTGGGTTTTTTTTTTTTTGAGCCTTCAGCTAAGTGAACGGGAAACAGGAAAAATATTGCCTATTTCACCACTGCTATACATATTAAACCACCCTTTTTTAAGTGTGTCACTTAATTGCTAATGCTGAATAACTTCACAAAACTGCAGAAGATCTGTTGTTAACTGTAGTGAAAGCCATGATGATAGTAATGCTGATTAAAAGTAGTAAGTGAGTATCCTGATTTTAATACCTCTTAAAGGAATTACTTTTGCAAGTTGAATTAAAGAAATAGCAGGTGTCAAAAAAAGCCTCTTTGTTTTGCAGCATGGGAAATTAGAAATTCTGCTGTTGCTACTTAGCAGTGGGTGTCAAAAAGCAAAATACTTCCTTAGAATCATGAGTTCTGTTCAGAAATACAAAATGTTTTCCTTGATGGTCTCTTTGGTGGCTTCATGTCACCTTGAAATCAAAGCATAGCTTTGCACGATAGCTTGCTTTCACGTTTTCTCACAATCTAATGCTATCTATGTTGGCTGGATGCAACATATTCTAAAGAGCATGATAAAACCGTGGTCTTTACCAAACAAACAGCTTCAGTTCTGGGTCTGCTAAATCAAATTAAACAACCTTGATGGGTACACAACCCTTAATAAAAGGGGCAAAAAAAACATAAAAGCAAAACAAAAGAATGCTTACTAGTGTTCAACTATCCATTGTGCCAATATTTTTCAAAAGCTAGCACAGAAAATTATCCGGCCACAAACCCAACTTGTGGAGTATTACAGCTCTGGATCTGACATTGTCTCTACTTTTCCTTTTTGGCTGAGGAAATTACTGTAATCCAGAGATGATGGCCTGAAGCTCAGGAACCTCCCACATAGTTTTATTTGCTCTAAAGACACACCATAACCTGACAGATGAGACCAGTGTTATGTGTAACTATCTAACCATGATGGCACAGAACTCAGCATGGCCCAATTTATTGAGCTTCTTTATGCTGCCATAACTTCTTAAACTGGTTTCATCTATTTTTGCACTGCTCTGCAGGTTAGGTGCTGAAGACCTTTGAAAGAGGAAAGCCTCCTGGTTGGTGAACTGAAGTGGCAGACCATCATCTTCAGGGGAAACTATATGAAAAGGTCTTGGACTGCAAGAGTAACCTGTCACCTTGTTAAGCTGGCAAGTGGTGAAATGCTACATTCACCTTTGAAAAACTAGCAGGATATTCCTGTTCACAAAGGAGGAAAGAATAACAACAACAAAAAAAAAGGGCAGAAAATATTTTTAGCAACCACTTGAGGGAATTATAAGTTGGGCATATGCTTTCAAACTAGGTCACCTTAGAGATTTTTTTAGAACAAAACTCTGCATATATATATCCCACCTGGAGTACTGTGTCCACCTCTGCAGCCGTCAACATAAGAAAGACATGGACCTGTTGGAGCAGGTCCAGAGGAGGGCCACAAAGGTGATCAGAGGGCTAGAGCACCACTCCTATGAGGACAGGCTGAGAGAGTTGGGATTGTTCAGCCTGGAGAAGAGAAGGCTCCAGGGAGACCTTATTGCGGCCTTCCAGTACCTAAAGGGGGACTACAGGAGAGCTGGGGAAGGACTTTTTACAAGGGCATGTACTGATAGGACAAGGGGGAATGGCTTCAGACTGGAAGAGGGTAGATTTAGATTAGATGTTAGGATGAAATTTTTCACTGTGAGGGGGGTGAGACACTGGAACAGGCTGCCCAGAGAAGTTGTTGAGTCCCCATCCCTGGAGGTGTTCAAGGCCAGGCTGGATGGGGCTTTGAGCAACCTGGTCTAGTGGGAGGTGTCCCTGCCCATGGCAGGGGGTTGAAACTAGATGATCTTTAAGGTCCCTTCCAACCTAAACCATTCTATGTTTCTATGATATATGTGTTGGATAAATACCTAAAATTTTATCACAGACCTCACAGGGCAAAATTGTGTTTCTTTTTTTTTAATTTAAAAATTTAGATTCTTTTCTGAAGTGATTTTCTTGTGGCAGAACTAATTTACCTACATTCAGTTTTATACAGAAAGGGAAAATAACCGTTCCTTATGCTCAACAGTTGTAGCTGGAAGGAATCACTTACAAAATTACTCACCCAAAAATCTGACCTTGCATCCTCTAGGACAGAAGGGAGCTCATGGCAATGGTCCCCAAGGAAGGCAGATCTTTGACGGATACATCAAGTACCAGGAGCAGCAATGTGGTGTAGGAATAACTAGTTAGGAAGGCAGCTTGTTTTTTCCAGGCATCCTGTGTTTTAGTAGGGATCCTGGCACGGGATCAGGGCATCCTGCCTTCTTAGTGACTGGATCCACTGGATTTATGTGCAGCAAGACAGGCTGAAGAGGAATTTGGCATAAATAAACTCCTGTGTTACATGTAACTGATCTCTAGTTGTCTGGTGTAGGATGATTTATAAGTGAATGGTAAACAAACAAAAGCATTTTACAAACATTTTAAAAAAGCAATTGAAATAACTCAGGGACATGTTGCATGTTCAGACAATTAAAAAAAGAAAAAGCCTCCTGGATGAAACAAAATCCTGTAGTTCTGCCTGTAAAATCCCTTGGCACTACTAATATTTTAAGTGTTTCACTTCAATTTGCTCTTATGCTAATGAACACTTGAATATTTCTGTTCTTTTTTTTTGGTTTATTATATTTTTTTCAATCTGGCCCAATAGTATGCTTTTAAGATCTTATGCTCTGGGATAAAAAGTGTGCTTCTTACCTATGCTTAGAGCACATGTTCCCCATTCCTCACTTTAAAGCATCCCCAGGGCAGAGACCATTTGCAATGTGGTATATTTTTTCCCACAGATGAGTGGCTGCTGTTGTTCCAGACATCTCTCAAATGTTCAGTGGGATGATGAGACCAACACCCATTTGTTTCCACAATCTGTATAATCTGTACCATTTTTGCAGATGGGGTACTACACAGTTCTTTGAGGTACATTCTAAATAGTCATGAATGACTCGGAAGGAATGCTGGAAAAAAATACAGAGATTAAAACTTCCAGCAGTTTCTGCTCCCATCAGATTTTTAAAACTGGTTGGGTGAGGGAAAGGGCAGAAAGGGGAGGGGGGGAGGGAGGATTCAAGATTGCAAATGTTCCTGGGTGGCTAACATGCCATTTTTCAGCTACGAAAGAAGTCTTCTGTAATACAGAAATGAAGCAGTTTACCCAGCAGAAAATAAGTGTTGCCACTTTATTGTTTTTGGCAGGAGTTGGTGGTTCATCATTTGGACACATCAGGTACTTTCTTTGTGACTATCGTATAATTTAAAATGACAATGTTTCAAATGGTGAAAAAATGACAAAGTACTGAGCTGTGGTGGAAATCTAGCATGGTGAGAGAGACTCAGCCAGGCCATATTGTCTTGAAAGGGAGTTGGAAGAGCACTTTGCTTTCAGTTTGTTTATTTACTGTACTTTACCTTCGCTGGTTCACTACAAGGGCACTAGGAATTGTGAGTGCTATCTTGAAATGTCTCTAATTTGTGTTTGGGGTATTGTATTCATAGCATTCTCTCTTCCAGCATTTTGAAGACTTATTTATACAACATTGCTCATCGTTTTGGAAACAGAGCTAAAATCAAACCTCATGCATTTGCTGTGGTTGGAATACTTATGTCCGTCCATATAGTAAGGAAAAAAACCCTGCAGTTAAAACTCACTTGGTTGGTTTAAATTGTCACAATTGCTCTTCTGAGTCTCAAAGAGCAGAGAATATAGCTTGCGTTTCAGCTACAGGTGCTCTGCTGTTTTCTCCCAACCCACAAAATTATTTAATGTGCACAGTAGTTGCATTATGACAGAAAAACAGTACGAGCTGGTCAGCTGGTAGGAAAGTGCCCTATGGCTGGGAATTTACTGCTGCTGTTCTTGTGGTGGGAGCCAGGGTGAAATCTTGACACAGCTCCATAATCCCATACAATTTTTTTTCCTGAGGGTGTGAGTGGGACTTTGAGGATGGCAGTGAAAACAGATTGCGTGGTCACAAAAAAGGATTTGTTTTCTCTAGAAAAAATAGTTGCTATTATTAATGTATTGATTAAATAGCTAAAATGCCTTCAGTTCAGTGAAGACTAAAGTTAAGTGAGATTCTTGAAGTATACAAACACATACCAGACAAGTGCTAGTGAATGATATTACTATCTCAGAATCTGAAGTTATTTCTAAACGTAACACAGCTGTTTAGACTGACATTAATAGACAGGCATATAGTGACACATTTTTCTTAAGTTACTGTTACTACTGTTCCCGTGAGAGGCTCTGAAAGCAGGATTGATTTACAGCGAGGATGTTGCCTGCGATCATCTTGTTCCCATCTTGCCAACACGTTTCTTTTAAAAGGGTTTCCTATCAGCCTTCCCAGCCCATGTCCCTGTTGGGTTGCAGGGGAAGCACACATTGAGGCAAGTGGTGGGGAGCTGGGGGAAGATGTTCAAACCAATCCCCTAGCAATGGAAATTCTGTACGTGCCACCACTGTTAATCAGTATCGGAGCCACTAATACTCAGGTCCAGGAGGATGTACCTATCTCTAGTCATTTAGAAAATGTGAATTCTGTGTCTGACTGGCCTTATATACACTTCTGTCTTACAGGTTTGAACGATTTAGTGGCCATAACCAATTGCAAAATGCCATAAATAGAACAATATCTTGAGTGAAGCTGCATAGTGTCCTTCAGGTTAAGAACTGGTACTTTAAGTATGACTGTGGTAAGGGCAATTTTTAAAAAGCTAGGCTAACTCCTGCAGATGGTGTTTATTTTGGTGAGCAAATTACATGGTGTTAAGGAAAGTGTTTCTCTGCCCAGGAGTTCTTCTATGGCTGTGGTCAGTTTGAACTTCTCTCATTATTTTTGTGATTAACTTATCTATTTCTAAACAAACATAAACTAGGTGTCGGAACCTCAAATCTAAGGCTCATACACACAACTTTGAAACAAAGCATTTAAAAAAACCTCGTCTGCGCTTTAGGAGACTCAGATTTCCCAAGTAATGTTTCAAAGGCTGTTTCAAAAGTCAAGTTGATGTGACTGGTTAACAATGCACTTTTGAGTTTTAAAGTCTGATTTCTTACCTTCTACGTTCCAGCCTATGGTTTTAATCTTCTGTGGAGATGTGCTGAACAGAACAGCTGGCCTGTAGTTGGGAGGGATTGCTGCAGACACTTATCTCTGTGGGTGTTACTCCTGTTCTTGGCATTATTGCAGTTAAAATGGTTATCATTTTCATCTATAGTATCTTTCTAAGACAAAAATAAGCATGTGCCACTTACCTTTTCGGTATTATTGAATTGTTTCATTTTTGACTGATGTACTTTTTTTTTTCTGGTTTTCCCCTGCTGATCCTGGGGTTGGCTATAGCATAGCAAAAATTGTTATTGCTTACATGCTCTTTTGCAGAGCTGAGCATAATCTAAATGAGCTTAAAATTTCTGTTCCGCTTACCATGATTGGAGTGACAAGATCTAAAAATCAGGAAAAAAAAATCCAAAGTATTTTATAACTGTGCTCCCAAATTCTACAGTAATTATGTAGTTTATTCAGATCTTGTTACACTGGCTGCTTTTCATGCTCCACATTACTGTTTTCTTATAACTCTGACTGCTCCTGGGCAGGTGCCCCACTCATCAAGACAGTCTTTTCCTAATTTGTACAAATTAGGAAGACAAACTAGTGTGATCAGACTTCATGTGAGTGTCAAAAGAGGGTTTGTACTAAGTAACAGATTAGGACTCTAGAAATCTGGTTTCAGTTATTATCTTTAGCAAATATTTCTAGTGTGATCTCACTTAATCCATTAATCAGTCTGGGTGGTGATCTGTATCCTACAAAGATGCTTTTCTTTTGATTTTGGTGAACTTTAGCTTCCTCATCCGGAAAACATGGCCATCGCTTTCTTGTTTCTCATCTTTTTCTGTAAAACAGACAATGCATAATGTACATTTAGGCATCCGGGAAAAGCAAAATGCGTGGCTCTGGTTGCATACAAGTAATGATACTAATGATGGAAGAAAACAACCTTTTGAAGGTCAAGTTACTGCACCTCCAAAATCTAGAAAGCATTTGTCATGCCTTAAAAATTGATCCGAAATCTGATCAATCTTGGAGAATAAATCACCACAGAATGCACACAGTAGAAAATCTGTTACTGAAATTCCCTGTGGAACTGATTTTCTGGAAGCAGATTTAAGTATAGTATTGGTAATATGACTATCATGCTGGAAGGAGGCTTACAACTGAAAAACTGAAAAGTAGCAGGGAGAGCAGAAAGAGCGATGAATACATCAGTGCTTACAGATAGAGGGACCAGAGCGCCTTCTTTCAGCACTGTGGAAAGCCGCATCACTCTTCAGAGGAATAATTATAAATGTTAAGCATATGGACCTCATTTTGAAAGTTTTAGTGCTGATAGCTTACATTGGCTAACTTGTAATGAACAAAAAGACCAACTCCATGGAGACTTTAAAATAGGAAGGCAAGGGATGACTAACTCTTGAGGGTTGCTGCCATCTTAGAGCTCCTTGTACTGCAAAATCTAGGTAAGTAAAAAATAAGACCATTTGACCGTTTTATAAAGCTAAGCATATTTGATAGTGCCATATCATAAAAACCCTGTCTGTTGAGAAACTGTGTGCTAGCTGTAAAAGTATTAGATTTATTCTAGGAATTTTCTGGGTCCATAATTTTTAATTGCTTTTATTACTTGTAGTTCAAGGCAAAGGGACAAAGAAGTAATCAGTAATTTGTCCTTTATCCACATCATTTAATGCCATCAAGCCAATGTCCACTGTAAAAAGAAAAAGCAAAACCCAAAGATGAAACCTCTGTCTGATATTACCTAGGATTAACTGGTGAACAGAAAAAAGGTATTGATACAAAATAGTAGAGGGCTACCACACGTCTTCTCCCCTGAACAGAGAGTAAGACGTAACTGTAAACTCTGGCGGGTCTGGTCTGGGCCAATTCAACCATTTTTTGTTTTCACAGTTTGTGCTAATATGGGCTGGAACAACTATAACAGCTTCTATAGGGTTCAGTTTGAAATTATATTCAGGCAGAAGAAAGCTGAATGTAGCGCACAATACAGTTTCTGCTAAGGGAAGGGGTGGACCAGAAAAGAAGGTGGCTGAGACTGAGAGCAACACAGCATAAGAGAAATCTGAAGTGCAGTTTTATAAACTGTATTTCTCCTGCTCCTTCTGTTTATCTAGAATAAGTTTTATAAACTGTATTTCTCCTGCTCCTTCTGTTTATCTAGAATACTCCATCTTAAAAAACTAAACTAAACTAAACTAAAAAAAAATGGGTCTGGATATTTTTTCCAGCTTTCTTTTGCTATTTGTATACTTACCTTTACTCAAACCATTTTATTTCAACAGTGCTCTCTTTTTGTCTTTCATCCATGGCAACAAAGAGCTCAGCACTCCTTTGCAAAATTAATACAGTCCTTTGTACAACAAACTCTCCATGCAAAGGTAGGTACAAATCCACAGCAATTGTTAGAAATGGTGATTTATTATTTGTCCAATAATGATAATGATGTGATAGTTCCTAGCAATGGATTATTAGAGATGGTGGTGTTAGCCATGGCAAGTTGTGACCTGTAAGTTTTGCCACACCAAGGCAGCCTTAAAATCTTCAAATCATATACAGCTTTATCATATTTTCTTTTTTTTTTCCCAGTAGCTATTGTCTATCAGCCATTCTTCTTTTTCTTCCTCTTGCTTTCTCAGATGAGCAAAGATCTTTGATGCTTCCATTTGCTCACTCTGTGACTGGATCAAACAACCCAAAATCCACAGGGCTTTGAAACAGGAGGAGCAGTGAAAGAAAAAGATTACAGTCAGATAGAAAAGACATACATTTGTCTGTTGGTTGATTGGTCTGGTTTTGATGCTGACATTTCTGAGTATAAAAGCATTAGGGAGAAGTAGCAATGGCATTTTTAGCATTGTGCTGCAAAAATAGCCACCCTGAATCTTCCTGTTTGGCTTACAGCTATGTAATATTCCTTTTGACCCCTCACTCTTTCACCTGTGCTCCCCTTCTGCTACCTTCTCAATTACGGCCTCTGTTGTTCTCAAAGAAGCAATCACTGGAGCGGCAGTAAGCTGAGCACTATTGCTTTAGCTGCTATTTGAGTACATCATGTTGCAGTTCATTGGGATTTGTATGTTACTTTTTTTTTTTTTTTTTTGCTTATTTGAGAGTCCTTTGGCTTTTCTCAAAGGAGATAACCTGGCTGTTGATGTCCTGTATCTTAATCTGCTAAAGTCCTATACAACAATAAGGAAAATGCTAACGTAACTTAGACATAGCACTGTTTCATCCCAGTTAAAAAACAATTAACTGTTTGCTATGATTGCTTAGCTTACTGTGGCACGTGTCTGCATATCACTAGTTTGTTTGATGTACAGTAAAGCTATGACAAAGAAAAGTACCTTAGAACACTTCTAAACCATAACATACATGCATACACATGTATATAAATGAAATTGTGAAGTCTCTGAACACTTATGCTCAGTTAGTAGATGAAAAATGTTATTCTTTGTACCAAATACCATTGTAAGATACTGCCTTGTAGTAAATGTCTAGTTATCACAAAGTGGTAATCGGTGCTGAATAGGTTTCTTTGCCTTAAAAGGACCCATAGTCTAAGGAGATTCTTGAGTGGCAGTCAACATATGAGAAATGTTATTTGAATTAAGTAGTTTATATTCCTGTCCATTTTATAGTACTTTTCAGAGGCTCTACTTAATTTTTAGGTTCTCTGTATAAAAGCACATGCAATAAAAATGTTGCTGCAACCAGCTTGTATGCCTGAAAGCTCATTTTGTTGTCCTAACTTTATCAGTTTCTTTAATAAAATATATTAACTCTCTTCACAAACTTGTCTCACAGAGAGAAGAAAAATATCCTCTGCTTCAAAGAAAATATCAGTTATATTTAATGATTTAAATAAATCAGTGTAAGAGAAGACATAATGTAAGTACAAGACAATTCTGGGGAGTAGCAAGCTATAAAAGCTACAATTTTCTAGCCATCCTAAAAGTGGTTTTTGTTTTTCATAGTAGAACTGAGTTTTAAGGAAAAGTTGTAGGTAAGTGGCAAATTTATTGAATATTAATCAGACTTCAGATCTTTTTCTACCAAGTGCCAAAGTAATACTAGAATAAATGGTAAACAGTCCTCAGCTAAGGACTCACTTCTTTCAGAGGCACTGGTCACTGAAGCGAGGTGAGCTCAGCAAGTGGCGGCAGGTCCTCAGCAATCGTGAGATTGCAAGTGAAGTTATCGCATCCTGCTCACTGTACCTGATCGTTCATTGTTGTGGGTAAATGTGAACTGCAAAATGTAGCAAAAAGTCTTTCAAGACAATGATTTTTAAAAGTGCAAGGGTAGGGCTGCTTTTCAGTAAGTCAGGAGAAGAAGATGGAGCAGTAAGAGATGTTGGCTTATTTTTGCTGCAGTGGCTTAGCGTACTGCAGAGCTCTGAAACCAGTTTCTTCCATACTTCGGGCTTTCCCATTAAAGAGAAGCTGCCACTCATGTAACTTGTGCTCCTCAGGAAAAAAAGGGTTATGTGTGTGTGACCAGGCCAAGATTTGGATTAGCTCTCCAGAGGCAGAGGATTAGTGCACTAGGCAAAAATAATTCCCTTAAAGGTGGAAAGCTTAGCTTTAAGGTTTTCGACCATACATATTTATAAACTGTCTCAGAAAGGTTTGGTTAACAAGATAAGCTGTCAGCAAGGGTCTCTTCAACCTAAGGTTACTGCTTTCCTGAAGAAAAAATTTTACCAAAAAAGCTGCACGGTGAAATTAAACTACATATTTTCAACTTAAGCGATTGTATTTGAACATGTGTATGAAAAAGGCTTTATTGGACCATGTGCAAAATTTGCAAGTGGCCTCTTTTAATCACAAAAAGTAGTGACATTATTTAAAAATGTTTGGTCTAGGTAGAAAGCACATAGGGTGAGAATATCTTGTTTCTTGCAGCTCACACACTCATCTCCCCAGAAATACCTCTGCAACCTGTTGGGAGCCCAAGATTTTAGGTTCTGAAATCCTTTTCACAGTGTCTGACTGGCTGAGGACTGTCTAGAGAGGTCAGAAACTCAGTTTCTGTGCCTTGCAGCAAACAGAGGCAAGGATGTGAAAACTCGGGTCGCTCGATCGCAAAATATGAAGCTGTTGGGCATCCAGCTCCCCAGGGTTGCTGGAGCTGGGCAATCCTGCCAGCTGTCCCAGGGTGATGGCCCCAGGCTTCTCCTTTCGTGGAAACTTTTGTGTATTCGACTGCTTTCTGGCTCAGAATCACCAGTTTTGAAACATTTGCTGTCCCAAGTAGCGTGGCAGGCAAAAATGGGGCAAAACAAGGTGTTTCTCAACAGCCTGTGAGAGTTTTGTGAAAATTAACACACTCATAAAACACCTCACTTTTGACAAATCAGTATAGTCTAATGAAAAGGTTTTACTAGGAACTTCTGGGTGGGCTGTTTTACACTTTTTTTTTTTCTTGTTTGCAGCTGTGAATTAAAAAAAAACAACGAGGTGGGACTCCTGTCATACCATGTCTTCCTTTTGCCCTTCTGCCTGGCTGCCTTCCTCCTTCTCCAGCTGCTCCAAAGGCTGGCTGGAATGAAGTGGTCTTCAAGTGCTTTTACAGGAAACTCTTTTTTTGGCCGACTGACAGAGCTGCTTCCTCTGGAAAACACAAGTGAGGTAGGCGATGAATTACACAGGACAAGAAAAGACACTTCCTTAAGTGAAAAGGATTCAGTCTGGCATGTATCAAAGGTGACAATACATTAATGAGAGCATTTCCAAGAAAAGAAGCCATTTATAGTGGTGTCTGTTAAGTGGCCAAACCATGGTCACCACTCTCCTTTAACTAGCAGTGTATTTTGTGAAAATAAACACCCATAATGACAGTCATGGAATCTGCAGTTCAGGCACTTTGGGGAGTAAATAAATTTTATAATCATATTACAGAATAGAAATATCCACACATCAAGCCTTTAGAACTAGAAAAATTAGCTTGTTGATCAGCTATCAATATGTCATTCAGCTTCCATTTAGTGAAGTTTGAAATGAATATATTAGCGGAAACGGCCTCAGGTTGCACCAGGGGAGGTTTAAGATGGATATTAGGAAAAATTTCTTCACTGAAAGGGTTGTCAAGCATTGGCACAGGCTGCCCAGGGAAGTGGTGGAATCACCATCCCTGGAGGTATTTAAAAGACGGGTAGACGTGGTGCTTAGGGACATGGTTTAGTGGTGAACTTGGCAGGGTTAGGCTGATGGCTGGACTCAACGATTTTCAAGGTCCTTTCCAACCTAGATGATTCTATGATTATTTCTCAAAGAATTTTAATATGTTAATATGTACTTTTACAGAAGTAATGATAGACATAAAATCTTGCTGCGTTATCAGTAAGAAATATAATTACCATCAACAAAGCACAATCATATTCAAAAAAATCTCTGGTCGTACAGATTGGGCCCTCTGTTTTCTGCACACTATTGACTGCTTAAATGAAAGAAATAACTATAAAGGGAAGGCTGTGGAACAAGCAGATACTCAGTTAATCCTTCAAATGAAACTAGTAGCCATAGAGACATGCAGCTCCAACAATACACAGCTTCTGTGCTAAAAAGGTATGTATAATGAGTAAGTTGTCAGTAATTCATGCTGAGGTCCACAAACTGTTAAAAAAATACAGTATTAATCTCAACTTATGCCAACTGTGTGCTCTTTCTGGTTTTTGCTCACTTGGTCCTTACATATTTGTCAGATGCTACCAGTTCAGCCAAATGGGGGCTGCAGTAAGCACTGTATTTATCCACCCTTGTTCTAGATGCACCGATCCTATGCACTGAGAAATACATAAAGCAAATGGATATCCCAACTTAGATTCTCAACAAACAGAATTTTAAACTGTGTTTTTAATTCTTGGGGTGATGAACACAAATAGTAGCTTACCAGAGAGTTTTAGCCATTTAAAAAAAAAAGGTATAAATTTGATTTGCATCGTAAGAGCGAGGTGTATCAGCACAGTTTCTGACCATGAAAAAAGGTATAAAGACAATGTCACCTTTACAACTAGGGCTCCTCTGAATATAGAAGCCATGAAAGAGGATTTTGTCTGGTTTACTGCTACTGTTTTTCTGCGGGATCTGAGGCAAATTCTGGGTGTGCACATAGATGGGCTGTGCAATGAGTGCATGGTAGGGCTGCTGCGCCTTGTTTGAGCCTTTCCCAGTGCAGCAGCTGCCCATGGGAGCTGTTTTCTGAACTGTTCGTCCAGAATGCATCCTCTGTGGAACCATGTGGTGAGAGATATCATTAGCTGTAGTCGCTGTATTTAAGCAATTATGTGGAGGTATTCCTGATCAATACTTACAAACACTTTCTGTGCATGCTCGTTCTGCTTATATATTGTAAAATGCTTAGTGATGCATTTTACCTCAGTCTCTCTTCTGCCGTCTGCCTCCATCTTTGCTCTCAACAGTTATAAAGGCAGGGTTGTTTTGTTTTGTTTTTTTTTTTCACCCTCAGTGAAACACTTACTGTCAATAGCAATTTTTAGCAGAACAAGCTATTATACAAAGGTCAGGGAATTTTGTAAAGATCATAATCGCCTAAAGGCTTCATTAACCTTTACAAAATAGTGGTTGCTGGATTACACAACATACGATTAAATGACCATTAACATCTAGAGCAATTAATGAAAGTAACAATCTACTGCAAATCACATACATGCTACCCAATATCACTCTCCAAGCACAAGTCTTATTACAGTAAATAGCCTTGAAATAAGATGTTCTACAAATGGCAGAGACTACTTTCTGTGGAACGCACAATGTGGGCAACATATTTACCAATGTTTATGGGTGCCTGAGAGAACATTATGGTGAGACTGAGTGGAATATCCACTGCCAACAACATTGTCCTCTTTCTGCAGGTGTTCCAGAAATTAAGAGGCTCACAAACAATAACCACTTAAAATAATGAGACCCTGTCCCTTTTTTTTTTTTTTAAGAGATACCAGAGAATGGAAATCTGTATTTTCCCAAAAATCTTCTCGGGCACTAAGCCGATGATCCATATTTGAGTAAACAGGCACACAGAAGTGGGGTTAAAACCTTTTTAATCTACCTCTCCAAATAATCTGTTCAGCTTCAAAGAAATTAAACTTACCTTGTACTGTTAACCTAAATGAAAAAGCTTATCTAGTCTCAGCATTGTTATTGCTGATGATGTTGAGTGTTTCTTTGTAACAAACCATCCAGCACTTTTCCTAATAAAACTTAATAAAATAATGTGTTGAATTGGAAAAACTATATGCTGTATTAACTAGAACTGTGAAACAGTTACAAATTAAAATAAAAGATAAATATGGGTGTATGTATTTACATAGAGGAAAACATAACCAAATAATGTTAGAGATAACAGATCATGTATTCAAGTTGGAAAAAGCACAAATATGGTTCCCTGCAATCTTAATTTAATCCCTTCTTTGTACATATGTATGGAAGAGTGCTGTCCGAGTGATTCCAGGCTTTATTTATTGTACACTATTCAAATTTTCTCTGAAGGTGGAGCCATTAATTTTCTTGTGCGTTTCCCGCTCTGTAGCACTCACCACTACAGTATCAAAGTACTTCTCAAACATGACTTAACTAACCTATGCCATACTCTTTTATTGGTGTAGAATTACAGTCAGATGAAGAACAGAGAGAGTAACAGAGCAATGTAAGTGTTATCTACTAATTTTGGGTGTACCTTATGTCATGTTTTTTTGAAAAACTTGAGTTTTAAATATGCATGTTTAAAGATGTTGCTTGTGACCTCATATGAAGTTATAAGTACCAAACATGGAAAGGTCAATTTTTAGCTGGTGAAATGTCTCAGCGCAACTGCAGAGCAGTGCCCATCAGCAGCAGAGGGCATACACTTTTTTCATGCTGAGGGTATTTCTGTAAGAAAGAAGAGTCTGTTATCTAGTCTACATCCTTGTTCATTTGTATTCCATCTGAGTCAAGATCAGTTATGTCAATTGAATAGGAGGTGTATAATCTGCATTGCACTGAAAAAAAAAAAAAAGTCTTCTTTGNAGAACAGCAAAGGAAAGAGGAAAACAACAATACTGCCAGAGGAATATACAAAGCAATGATTAATGTACAGCTGGAACCTGAAGCCCAGCCGGCTCCAAGCAGGAAAGGGAAAATGTCAAATCCTAAAACGATAGCATGAGGTACTGCACATGAAGAACAAAGACTGTCATTGCTCTGCAATGCACTTCTGAAGTACAACAAAAGACTAGTGTGTTTTGTGTTGTTTTTTTTTTTTTTTTCCGGTGCCTCATATTGCAAGACAAAACTAATATAAGCAGTCTTCTGAATACACTGTATTACCATGACAGCAGAGCCAAAACCTGCGTATGGCTAATCAGCCATTTTCAAATATTTTTTTCTACCATTTTATTAACTACAGGTTTGTCTATCATCAGTTACTCTACCATGCAATAGGGAAAAACACTGATCATACCTATCTTTGGGGTTGGCTTCTCTGTTTTTTGTAAAATTTTTGCTTGGACTGCCTATTTTTTTCAAGTGGCTGATTATTTAACAAAATGCCACTTATCTGGAAAAAGGTTTAAAGTATTTCAGTTAAGGTTAATTCTGTATTTTCCCTATTTTTACTGTTTGTCTGCCCAGTCCTTAAATCCTCCATCAAAATTCCTGGGCTCTTATAATACTCACCATATTCATTTCAGACCATGGATGAACACCGGACAACAATATTGACAGATTACTATTACATGTTTGGGTTTGGATTTCTAATCTGCAGCAAGCCATTCATGTTTTCTTCCCTTCTTTCATTAAAGAAAATGAAGGTACCCAGAAATAATCAATGTTTTATTCTGTTTTCTTCAATAAAAAGAATCACACACAAGTCAGACTTAAGCACTGAAGTTCAAGTAAGTATTACTATTTGTATTTATTTATTTATTTAATGGAGCTGTCATTTGACGTAGAGGGGAAGATAGGAGGGTGAAAAAACTGCGAGAGAATAATACATTAGTACAAGAGAAACAGAGTAAGTCTGGCTTTTGTTAATGTTCCCTTCTGAGCTGTCAATGAGGTTCACATTAGCATGGTACGGTGACAAGTGTTTTTAGTTTTCACAAAAGTTAATGTTGTCTTGAAATAATTAATTGGCAAAGAAGCTACTTAGTGTTATCTGGGGTATTGTAGTTATGTTGCAGTGATGTCTCTGATTTCATTTTGCTTAATATAATTTATTCCCATTTTGCTTTACCAGTATAATGAGTTTTAAGAAACCAATGCCCTCAACCTTCCTGGCATGAGACATTTGGTTGGAAGGTGACCACAAAGCTAAAAATGACTCTTCTCAAATTTCTGGAAATTCCCAGTTTCAAGCCAGTTTATCACCAGAATTATCACAGTTCAGATTCTGAATTTCAACTCATGATCAGCAGTAGCTTATAAGACAAGTAGCTCCAATACAAGTTAAAGGCCAAGACTATGTAACAGAGAAAAAGTAGCTTCCAAGGTGCCTATTGGGATGTGAAGTGTCCAGCTCCTGCTGGCTGGTTCCTTTACAGAAAGCCTGCAGTCAGTCCACATGTCCCTGCAGTTGCTGACAAAGGGGGTGGGCATGGAGAGGGGGCAGGCTCTGGAGGGTGTTCCTCAATCACACCTCTGCAACCCTGAACACATCACAGGCTTGTCATCTCCCTAGCTCTGAGGTCCACCCATGGGCTACTCTTGGTGCACATCCCAGACAGACTCAAAACGCCTGTTAATGGAGTAAGATGCTGCTAGTCCTGGAACAGTGCCTTGACTGTATGTTCTTAATTTCTATTGGTCCTGATCTATTGGAAATACAGAGGTAAAAGAAAAGCATGGTCTTTTCTGTAGGAATTCACACAGAAAGACTTGACAGGGTTTTTTTAAATAAGAGCTCTTGAAAGCTTACCATTTTTTTTCTAAACATCTATGTGCTCCCGTCAACAAATTACAGGAAAATCTGTAACATTAAAATACTTGATTGGAAGCCCATTTCTTCCATAGCGTTTAAAAAAAAAGTATTCTTATAAAAATTCTCATAAAATCTCAAAAATTAATGTTTGTTGCCTACTGTAAAATACTGTTGTAATTGTTATTGATATTTGCAGTCTAGGAGCTGTGACAGAGGATTTATTATGCCCCAAGTTTCTTGAGCTATGAATAAGCAAAGTAATTTAGTTGAACTTTCATTGACATCTTGCCAGTGTATGTGCTCATTAATATGATTTGTCTGTTAGGCTTGTACTTTACTGGTTAATTTAATACTTAAATGGTAATAAAAAGTACCTGTATGGTAATCCTCAGAGTTAAGTTGCTATGGGAGGGAACATCTCTCATATACTGATGTTGTGCCTCAAAATTACATAATCCCTAAATAAAAGGGACGTAAGAAATAGCTTCAATCAGTTAGTCCATGGAGGAATCTGGAAGCTTCCTCTTCCCTTCCCCTTCCTTTCTCCATTTAGAGTTCCCTCACATTTCATTTTCAATACTGTAAGCGAGCTATACAAACATCATTACTCATAAACACCATGCCCCCAACATCACTTTGAAGCATGAATTCTCAAAAATTGGAAAACCATACATGAAGCATTACCAGTACATATCACCAACATAAACTTCCGCTTGCTAAAAATGCTGATTCCTTCCTCTGTGACAATCACTTCTACTGAATTAATATGTTTTTTTATCTCCATCATCAGTCTCTGTGCTCTGTAGAGTCAGGAATCTGCAAACAGAAAGAAGGTTAAAGTAAATAAAATAAACTGCAGCGAGAAATACCAGCAAAACAACCTTGATGATGGCAATCTCTGCTTACAGACAATGTTCAAAGTTTCAATAGGCTACTTATCACCCCAGTCTTTGCAAAAGTTTCATGTTTCCCATACAAATAATCTATGATGAGTGACTAGCAACCAATGGGCAATAGGACTCTGTCCCCTTTTTTCAGAACGTCTGTTCTGTTAACCTGTGAAGAAGGAAATATCAGACAGACTTAAAAAGATTCCCTGAACTTTCAGGCTATCCAGCTGAGTTTTATGATGTTATGTCCTGCACTGTTTAATTGCTTGTATTTATCTCTATACAATCTGCTTTTCTCTACCAAGTCTAAATGTTAATGCTCGCTTTCTTTGTGCTTCAAAGTTCACACTCAGATAATTTTCTATTTGCAACCTGCCACTAAATAAATAGATCTGATAAGATGTCTTTGTGCTTTTTGTTTTTATTTAATCAGCTGAAGGTCTGGAAAACAGGTCAGTTTCACAATTTAAAGATAAAATTATTACACCACCACTAAAAAGAGTAACTATTGCACTAGAAGTGTGTTTTCTTCTAGTTGTAGCAGCCTTGGTGTTTTCTATGTACAGAGCTCCACGCAGCATGCATTTCAGTTGCCTATTCCTGTTTCTTAGCATTAGTAGTATCATCTTCCTATTTACTGTTTTCCTACTATTGCCTGTGCAATGGGATCAAAGGATTTAACATTTGCCAGAAGCTGGAGCTCAGAAACACATAGGTCAACTGAAACTTAGTCCTCTAGGCCATTAGAATTGGTCAATCAAAAAGGTACAGAGAAGGGGAAAAGTTCCTTTAGTAACAATGTGTAGACATGACTCTCTGTCCCTGTGGCTGGGGATACCTGTAAGGCAAATGAGAGCAAACATGGCCTTAGTTGCCCATGTTCCTAGGTCATCCACTCGATCTGCTACTCATACACAAGCTCTTGTGCATAAGCCTGTGTACAATATTACCAGCTTTCCTTTTCAATGCCTAGGTTCTTTGGTTTCTCCTTAAGAACTATGGTCCCAGCTAGCATTGCCCACATTACCTAATTAAGTTACACAAAGTTCTTATTCTCTCTTTCAGAGAAAATCTTAGTGATAATGGTCACATGACAGATTTGATAGTAGAAATAAACTAAGTTGCTCTATTCCACAGCTTCTGGCACAGCTATGACAGATGACCATATTTGCAAGTCAGAGTGCAAGTCGTGGGTCTTCAGTGTTACATTTTTGCAATGTAATCTAAATCAAAATTTTTTTTCCCCAGAGGAGCCCGCTCACTTTCAGCTATGCTTTTTATTGCATAAAATCAACCATTTCAGAATATTCCTTCTTTTCCTTTCCCATAGGGTTCTCTATCACATCTGTGGGACCTGGTAAGTTTGTTGGTTTGTTGTTTTTTTTTTTTTTTCTGAACACCCTTCAGTCAGGCTACAATAAAACCCAAAAGGAAAGAACGTCTGTCAGTGAAGATACTCAACTGGCCAAATAAGGTGCTGTTTAGTGATACAATACATTCTTTCTATGTTGTTGCCAACCCCTGACTGGCACAGGAAGACCTGTAGAGGTACTTGAACTTGATTATTTCAGACTACAGAAGACTATTAATTACTTCTATGATGATAACTTCTCCTTACTGCTCGCTCTAAAGTGATTTCATGATATACATGTCTTAATTAACGTACATTTCTTTCTAAGTAATTAAAGAGAAACAAACAGAAATTCAACAGAAGGCTGTGCTGGATTTATCTTCCTGGTATTCTCTTTCCAAAGGATATGATATTTAAACGTATCTTTTTTTTTTTATTTTTATGAGAGGATAATTAATCTGCATAGAAAAAAGTGGAATAACAAACCAAAAGAAGAAAAATAAGCCACAGACAATTGAAAGGTCAAGCTAATATACCCTTCTCCTGTGACTGAAAAAAATAGGCATTAAAATACCCATGTATCTTCACTGTGTGAAAGTTCGTAAAGGGAGGAGGAAATGATACCACATGTATCTATTATCATGATGACAGAAACAATAATGAAAATGGAAAGTATTGCAAACTGTCCAATCTCATTTATGGCCTGCATGCCTAAAGTCAAATTATCAGTTTTCAGTTACACAATTGTACTGCAGTCTCTGCTCAGACAGACAGAAAGGGACGTTGGGAACAGGATGTTGTTCCACAAGAAACCCAGGAATATGCGATGGTTTTTAAGCATCTGCACAGAATTTGGCTCGCCATCTACAGAAGCACAGATTTCAAATATTGGCTTGGGGAATTCCTTAATTTTGACCAGGCTTAATGCATACTCAAAACCTTACACTTTATTTATCAACAGTGAGGCGATCTCTACCACCAGCACAGAGTGGCGAGAAACAGATTGGTTTCTTAGCACACAAATAGCGTGGGAGGGCTCAACATGGTCTGCTCTGGCTGCTGCCAGTTCTCGCTGCTGCTGCCAGCTTTGATTGCGGCTGGCAGGCTGCAAGTGCCCCACAAACTCTAGTCCCCGCTGCTAGAGATCAGCCTCATAGGACACATACACTCGCTTTGTTACACATCTTGATTTTTAGATGCTGTTAACATGAAATAAACCACCATCAACCCTCCCCAAAAGATACGCGTAAGCAAAAGGTGCATGAAGTGCCCCAAGAAGCAGTAAACCATCCCCAAAAGTATTACTGTGCTATCCTCTGGTTACTAAAATGTAAATATATACTTTGTTTTAGATGAAAATTTTTTTCCAGACCTCTGGAAATAAATGAAGTATACAGAATGTCTTTAAACCACCACTATTTCAGTTATGAACCTCTAGAGCAAGACTGAAGAGCTCTGCACCAGTCAGTTCATTCACTATTTTCTTGCAGTGTTTGCTTTCTTTTGGGTTTTGTTTTGCTTTTTTAAAAAAAAAAAGCTTCAGCAAACCCCACTTAGCATGAACTGTCAACACAAACAGTATTTCTGCAGTAGCTTTATAATTTTTGTCATATTCTACTGAAGTAAAGTAAGAGACTGTCAGTAATTTTGAAAGAACAAACTTCTGCTAAAGAATCCGAAGATTTCCTTTTATTATAGTTAACCAAATACCTATCTGGACACTGCACATGATATAGGAGAACAGTTAAAGCTGTGGTACACTTAGGAATTGATAATTTTGCGCTATTTTTACTCACAGTCAATCATATGGGGTTTGTTTGACCACGACAGAGCAGTCTTTCTTCATTTTGTGCATCTGTTTCATATGTGTCCTGGTAGCTGTGGAAAAGACAGGTTTTGAGAGACAAGAAAGCTGGACACACACTGGACCATATTCACATGTATTTTTCATAAATCATTTTTACAAGGTGCATGGAAATCCAGTCACCACTAGAGCTCCTAAATATGAAAGTCCAATCTGGGTAATGCAGTAAAAATTCTTCTTTAATAAAATGATCAAACAGTAATAAAAAAAAAAAAAGCACTGAAACATACTGAGTGATTTTATTGTATTTTTTTATAACTTTAGTCCAAGATACAATACTGAATAGCTATCAAAGGAGATGATTGACCGTTACTTTGTTCAGAACTAAATGCTAGACGGAGAAATGCAGACCGGCATTATTAATGAGCTTAAAATCCAAGCATCACTCAGCACCATGTGGCGCGGGAGATTCAATCGTGAGAACATTATCTCTTTCCTATTTATTTTCGCTAATGATATTCTGCTAACAAAGAACAATGTATATGTGTGCATGAGTGAGAGACTTGCATGAGGCAATAGCCACCTCAGAAGGCAGTCACATGAAAGAGTCAAATGGAGATTACTGAAAGCAGAGATCAGATCAGGCAGACAAGGATCAGGTTCTGAACTATGTTAGCTAATAGGTCAATGAATTTAGAACTGTGTTGGAAAATACTGGCCAACTAACAGAAACAAATGATAATCTGATCCAAAAGTGGAAATATGGAGAAGAAAAAAACCCCAACACCTGCAATTTTCAAGAGTTTTTTTGACCCCTGTGAAGTTCCTTTGATTTATAATAGGATAACAGTTGCCATTATATCAAGAGATCCATAAAGTTCTTCTAGTCGTTTTCAGCGTTGCGACATCCAGGGTGCAGAAATGATTCCTTGGATGCTGGTGTCCTAAGTAATCCCATTGAAACCAATTGAGCTAAGTCAATAGGACAGCAAAGGACACTCACAGTACAGTCTTTAGATTTTACCAGACTTACTATTACTTGTAATGCTTCCATTGTTACACGACCTGGGATGACTGATTCACCCATGCTATGAAGTAGTACTCTATGAACAGGGGTGTGTGGCCTTTGGCTACAGCCGCTTCAACACTTTTACACATCCAATCTGGATCCTATAAATGTTTGAGGTGCTTTGATGTTTACAAATACCTGTATTTTCATAAGAACAAGCATATTAAAGCATGAACAAGAGCATTTCAGTTCGTTATTTGCTATCCTCTTCTTAAAAAAGCTGAATGTGTTGGGTCAGGGAAGGGAAAGATCACTTTGTATCTTGAATCAGAGCTAACGAATTCTGAAAGGACTCCCATTTGAGATAAATCCATATACTGCATTTATGCAGGCAAATGATTTGATGCACAGTTATGAATAACTAAGGAATTTAGAGAAGCCAAAGGTAGCCTGCAGACAAGATGAAGGAAGATTGTGTCGTGGTTCAGGCTGGATGTTGCCCATTGTGTAGCTCACAAAGTTCTGGCATTTAATAATACAGTTACCAGGATTTTTTTAAATGGTCAACAATATATGAGTTTTCTTGCGTTACTGTGGCAAAATTTATAGAATTCAAAGTACAGCTAAGAAGTGGTCTCTTCTTTCTCTTTTGCTTTACTAGAGCATGGGTGTAGACATCTAGATGTTCACAGAAGCACAGCAATTTGAATCTGGCTGCGATTTATCAGTACATCTATTAACAATGAGGGGGTACCAGAGGATATGAACATGCCATGTAGCTGACAAAAAAAAGTTCATAAAGATCCTAATAGGATGAATGTGAAGAAGTTTCAGTTTCATTAGTTTGCAGTTTAAATAAACTGGCAGAGGAAGATCTGGTAAGCAGGACTAAAGGTAATTCTTCTAGGTCACAAACTACATTCTGGGGCAGGGAGGAACAATAACTATTTGTATGCATAAACTAATGATAACTTTTTTGGACATACTTCATAAACGGAATACTTGATAAAGTACTTAACACAAGTGGTATCCCAGAAGATTTAGCACCTACAGACATTAACAACCACATTGTTCTCTAATAACTGTGAAAATCCAGCATTTTGTAACCTTGGTATTCCTCTCTTGGGGGAAGCTTCTTTTGTTGTTTTTTTTTTCCACATAGGTGAAAAAAATGTGCAAACTTCTGGATACACACTTTTCCTATGGTCTGCCAAAACATTTAATGAACTAAAATTCCCAGGTTACATTTAAAAGTGCATTTTCACTCTGAAATGCTTCCCCTGAAACCTGGAAAATTAGAAGACATCCAGGAAAGAAAGTGACACTTTTAACAGTACAATTTTGAATCTCCATAATATATCAGTAATAAAAAGTTTTAGGGGTTGCCCGTTTTGTAACCTCTACAACATACTCTAAAGACAACTTTTCCTCTTTCTTACCTGTCTTCTGTCTTGTCCATATATTCCACCACTTTGGTCAACATTGTTGTGGATGAGTGGAATGCACCTCAGTCAAAAAAGAGAAGAAGTGATATTTTTTATTGAGATAAACTAACAATTTGACAGAGTTCAGTAAGTTTGATGGAATTTTAAAAAATTTAACAGTGGTTTGACAAGGTTCAATAAGTTTAATGGCAAGGTTCACCTTATAAATTACTGCATGGAAAGGAAAGGAATACTGCATACAAAGGAAAATTGAGTTACAATTGAGTTAGAATGATTCACGTGGAGACCAGAGACCCAAAGAGCAAGAAGCACCCTCCTGTTGTGTCACTAGATTCAGAGTAGGCCTCCTTGCTTTCAAAACTCCTTTTTGAAGCCTAGACTAAGATTGGGCCCAGCCTTAGACCTGGTCAATGGTTTATGTCTAATGGAATTATCCATAAAATGTTTATAATAATATTCAGTAGCTACATGTATTAGTAATGTTTAATAGTATTAATTCAGCATGTTATCAGTCACTTACTAGGGATCTGTCATGGGTAAGGCATCTCTATGCCTTGGGTAAGGAAGGATCTCTTAGTCTTAGGTAAGGAATCACTAACCTTGAGAGGCATCCCTGCTCAAGGGGAGAGTCACCTGGTGTGCAAATTGGGTCCATCCTGATGGCAATATTTATAGACTGAAGTAGTTGGCTGCTAGTCAATAATATAAACAAGATAGATGTCTTCATTTTAGCTCTGGTATCTTGTTCTGCACTAAGGTTATCTGGATTTGGGGGTTTCAAAACCGCCTTTTGAAATATTTTTCAAGGTGTCTTCACTCCCTTGTACATGACCCAGGGGTTTTCCAGCTTGCAATTTCACTGCAAGGACATGAGGCCTGTCTCTCATTAGTCAGCCTGAAATAAAGTACAGCTAGGAGTCAAGTCTCTCCATCACAAGCATTCACACTTGTGATGCGTAGGCCATTTCAGACAACAAATCTATGAACTCACCACAATTGCAAATGTAGGAAAAAAGGGGACATGTACACAGAAAAGGCAGGACAGTAAGAAATCCTAAAGACCTGTAGAAGGACCCTTAGTTTTATTCAGCAAATGGAAACCTGTCCTGGTTTGAGGTAAAACAGAAACAATTTTCTGTTCAGTAACTACTTTTTAGCTAGGCCTCTTCTAACTACTGACCTTAACAGCATATTGTGCAGATACTCTTCACACTCAGAGTGATAAGACCTATGTTTATAGTTGATGCCAAGGAATGGTATGCAGAGAGGCTCTTGCTTATACCTGTTGCTACAACAACCAAGGTCAGCTAACTTTATTTGCCCCATTGCAGGGTTGGAAGCAGAAAAGCATAGAGGGGTCACATCTGCGGAGTGGACACACCTGAGGAGCAGACAGGACAGGTGACCCAAGGCTGTATACCCAACAGGGTATTCCATCCCATCTGCCTCATGCTCAGTATAAAAGCTGAGTGATCAAAGGGTCTGCTCTCTTTGTTCAATGGCTGATGTCCAAGAAGGACTCGGTCTTTTCATGTGCCTTTAATCCCGATCTTGAATCCAGATCTGGAATCCAGTTCCCATCTGTCACTGAGTCCAGTCTGAGACTGGCCTAATGCCAGCCGGTGTTGTGATTGTCATCCTGGGAGCTTGATACGGTGTTGTATCTATTTCATTATTATCTTTTTATTTAATTATTAATATTTCATTAAAGTAGTTTAGTTCCTTCTAAACTCATAAGTCTCTCTCCCTCTCTCTCTCTCTCTCTCTCTCCTGCCTCACTTTGAAGAGGTAGGGGACAGCATCTGTCATTCTGCCCAGTGGCCAGTTCGGCCCAAACCATGACAAAATCGTAGGCTGTACCCCCATGACTGAGTTGCATGGAAACTTCTATGTTGACAGTTGCAGAAGGTTTCTGCTGTTGTCCACAGTGCTTGAAGAAAACCCAGCCAAGATTTTGTAATGAAAAATCAGTGCTTTTCATTATAAAGCAAGCAGCGTTGTGTAGGTGAAGCAAGACCTACACTGACTGCAATTACCCCAGCTCAAACAATAGCTGGTGCTCATCATTAGGAGAAGAGGGTTAGCACATGCTGCTGGCATCTTCGTTTCTGGGGTATGGATAGACGGAGATGTTCACCGGAGGTTAGAGACAGAGAGGCTGTAGCCCCTGCCATGCCCCAGTGACAACTGATAACGCCGCTATGAAGAACAGTTGCTTAAGCTGAAGCAAAACAAGGTTTGCTACTCTAGCTTGCCCATGGACTCTAGTTTCTCTCTCTACCAGCTGCTACCACAGACAAAAGGTCCTGTCTGTGCAATGCACAATCCAACAGTGTTTAAAAGAAAACATTCACAGAATCACAGAATTGTCAGGGTTGGAAGGGACCTC
>VZSZ01001002.1:0-20227 GCA_013398815.1 Ibidorhyncha struthersii
GGGTGCTCTCAATCCCCTTGTCCAGATCATTAATAAAGATAACACATCAAGAAGCTGAAAAATGTTACAGACACCACCATGAGCGGTGCCTGGATTTCACAAGTGGTTAAGGGGGAGAAGCTGCTGAGCCTTACAGATATTTGGAGGTGTGCTTTGAGGACCTTTTGTGAAGCAGAGCCATGCAAAGGCATCAGCATCAGTAATACCATGTTAGACTGAGAGGACCCTGCCAATGGTATCAGAAATACAAAATTCAGGTGTGAATTTAGTGAAACTGAGGAAAAAATAACATGGAGAACTGTGCAATCAGCTGTGTATTATTCACAGGTGTGCACATGCATGTGTGCATGCACAGGCGCTCCTATGAGGAATCCGTGCCCACCCTTGCTCCAGCTGGGACTGGGGAGGAGGAACAGCAGCTGCCCACTATGGTGGGGTTGTGAGGGGAGCACCAGGCTCTGGGAGCTGACCTGCTTCAGCTCTACTGGGCTGGGATGGAAACCCTCCCCAGGATCCTGCAGCCCTCTGGGTTTGGCTTTTCTTAAAAACCGTTAAATCATGTCAGCCAAAATCTGCAGCTCACACTGAGGTCCCATTTTAAGCCAAATATGGGCTGTACAATGCGAGTCCAAGGCATGTAAAGGATGTCTGAGAGTAGGTGTTTCTGTCTGTGTAAATACAGTCTAATTTTACTCTCTTAGCAGACATGGGGTCCAGTGTCTGGGATCTAGCTCACCAGGGACTCTACTGTTCCCTGTAGGAATGAAAACTAACCAAGGCTAACATCCTGAGGACAGACATCCCTCTGTCGTACTGTAATTATGGAAAGATAATTAATTTACGAATATAAATTATTTCACTTACCTCACATACTCTTCTTACCCACTTAAGAAATGATCCCCCGAACCTAATTTTACTTCTGCAAATATCTCTGATTCTTTTCAGTCTATTTATCTCTATATGTCTGATAACTGCCCCTTTTCTACATAATCTTCTCTTTGTGGAGTGAAGCCTGAAAATGCAAACATCATCTGTTTCTAAATACTGGTCTCTGAGATCAGGCTGGGAACATCTTTGGTGTTGAATGGCAGATTGCCATTCATGTTTATAATATTACAGTGAAATGT
Source organism: Ibidorhyncha struthersii (assembly GCA_013398815.1). NCBI lineage: Eukaryota > Metazoa > Chordata > Aves > Charadriiformes > Charadriidae > Ibidorhyncha > Ibidorhyncha struthersii. Next base: position 1,128 of record VZSZ01001002.1, read on the forward strand.
CTTGAGGGCAATTATGGAAACTAGGAAACAATTTCCTCATAAAACTGCTTGGAGCCATTGCTGGAGGCATAGCGTATTCTCCTGTATCTATTTATGAAATCGAACACACCATGTATAAAATAATTTGGCAAGAAAATCACAGCAAATTTTCAGGGGAAACGACTCATGCTATTCTTAAACTTTAATTAACCTTCAAACAAAATATCTAAGGACATGATGGATTCTTCATTTCCTCATTGCTTGAAGGGGTTAATGCTGCAGTGCAAATGGAAGCCCTGGACTTGTGGCAGGGGTCAGTGCATGAAATAACGTTTTCTAGAGGGTAACATTAGATAGAAAAGTGTTTCTCTCTTCTTTACCGTGGTATAAATCCAAGTATTTCACTGAACTGGACTGATTTTATTTTGATAATTTGCATTTTGAAGATTGGTCCCATTACCTCCACCATTAATGAATGTGTTTACATTTCTGAAAGCACAGTCAATAAAAATAGGATGTGTAAAATAATGCAGCCATGACTTAGCATTTTCATTCTTAAATCATTGGGTTTGGTGGTGTTTGTATATAATGAAGCAGAATTTAATATCCACCCACAGCAGGAAGAAACTTCATATTTTTATATCTATGCAGCTGCAAGGATATGATACCCCGTCCTCCACCCCTCCTTTAATTCTGTTATCTTAACAGGCAAACAGGAAAGCCCTCTAGGAATAGTAATCCTATAAGCTTATAGTAGTAAAGTGCTACTTCGCATATCACAGCTATACTGTCCTATCTTGATATTTTTATACATTCAGTTGCTGAAGAATCTTGCTGCTTTACCACACATTTTCTAAGAACCACCCCTATTTTCTGGGAGACCTGGATCAATACTAATCTGTTGATATTACCAAAATGCTCTACCCAGTACAGGAGACTTAATGTAAGAGTGGGTGAGGGACATGTGCTCACAACAGGTCACAGGTCGCCTTTTACACTCGCTAATGGAACAGAGAAATTACCACAGACATCAGAGAGAGAAGATGCCGAGAATGTGGTTATACCATCTTGTCTGAGACCATTGCTGTGATAGGCCATAATTTTGGAACCTTGTGGTAAACTGCACAAGGCACCTTTAAGGTGCAAAGCCAGCATTTTAAAGAACACACGTTCTTTAAGAGAACAGGAAAAGGTTAGGACATAAATCACTTCTCCTGTCCCTTGTGTTTCTCTGGCTCCTTACGTTCATAGGGATATCTACGTAACAGATTTTTTTTCCATTCAATTTTATGATTAAAGCCTTAGAAATTATTTTCTGCAGATACAGGAGGTATTTATCGCAACATGCTCACCTGGCAGAAGCAAGACCCTTTTTGAGAATACCCAAGCCAGCTCTTGCTCCATCTCACTGCATCACTTGCTTGCTTTTCAGTTCAGAGGTGCAGCCTCCACTCCATGGCCCTTCAACCTGGACATCACACTGATGTCTGCAACACGGTGGCACGGTGTGGGCTGAAAGACCGATGAGGAAAGAGTGATGGTGCCAGGTGACTGTGGGGTAGAGGCACATGGTGTACGCAATAATTCTTATAGCTCCACTCTAATGTGCCTGTATACACAATGGTAACTGGAGACACATACCTGCCTCTCTGTCAGCTGATGGACTGACCTCCCTTGTCTCCCTGTTTGAACCTGTCTTCGATATCTCTGACTGAAAAGGCCACTTCCCTGGCTGCAGACGCTGCCCTCCTCCAAGCTCCTTCAGCCCCCTTGTGCTGGCTCCATTCTGTTGATCATGGTTTGCCTTCTCTGTGGTAAACAACTTTTGAAAATAATCATCAGTCAGACCTTATTAATGAAAGGGAAGAGGAGGACTCTGAGGATAACTAATCTATCAACACATTGCTTACTGGTGAATTCCCAGCTGCTACGCTGTGCTCAAGTTTTCACCCAACAGCTAAACCAGCCAAATTCAGCATCCACAGCTGTATCTAAGTAATTTGTTTCATATGTAGAGACACTGTGTGTCAGGTGGGGAAGGAGAGAGAAAATTATCTTTTTCCCCTGCCAGCGAATTTGGGAGGAACAAGAGAAGAGTTCTTACCTGAGAAATCTCTTGCTGTTTTAAATAATTAAACCCCTTCTTTTCCCATAAAGGTTTACCTCCTCGCCTTTCATGTGTGCCTGGGATGGGAAACCCCCCCTGCGCTCTGCAGCAGGTAATTATTGAGCTGTGCTCAGCAAAAGTTCTGATGATTGCCAATCAGATGGGAACAAGAAATGATTACAAATGACAGTGCAGGCTAAATGCAGTAGTGATGAAAAGTCTTTAGAAATCCAAAACAATAAAAGTGATCACTCATTAAACACATGTGACACAATTAATTAGGAATTGTTATGTCTATTTTACTTGCGCGCATTGGTCTTCTAGACCTAAGTATTTTGTTTCATTTTAAATATTTCATTTGTGTGTATGACTTGACACAATTTTTTTCTTCTGATGTGCTTTCTTATCATATCATTGGAGAGAACTACCTCCATTCTCCCCTGTCCTCTTTCCTTCCTGCCTGCTTTTGCATAATTTTAAAGACATACTTGTTATTTCTACTTAGAGCACTTCTTCAATATATTCAGACCATGTGTGACTCCATGAAGAGTTTCTTCTACCTCTGATTTCAGAGAGCCTGAACTTGTAGCAGAATATCGCATATATATATATCTGTAAGAATTAAGATGGGAAACGGTAGGGAGAAAGCTCTTTGAACTGTTGTGCTAATGTAATTTTATTTTAAAATCACACTTGGAGACCTGGCACTCATCATTTTAATGCATTTTCTTTGCATTTGCTGATCTGGCGTTGGAAGGAGAGGCGTGGGTGGAAGTTTGTGTATGTTTGGTGTGACAGCAGTTTTGTTCTGGAGTCTGCAGATCTACAAGCCGGATCTAGAGCTGACTCCAGGACTACAAGCTTATGAGAAGGGTAATGCTGCTTCCCGCTCCCACTGCCAGCTGCCTGATTTGAGACAGCTGCCAGGTTCAGCTGAAATCGTGTTCAAAGGTGTCTGCAAACCTGTAGTGGGTGTAAAACCAAGGTAGTCTTTAGCTGACATCTTCCCCGTGATCAGTAAGAGCGATGGGAAAGGAGTTAAGCACCGGTCAAAGAGTATTATTGTGGTGCTCTCTGAGCATATTGCCAGCTACATAGAGGGCACGGAGGTGCATGCCTGCTACTCCTCTCTGTGCTTGTCAAAGTTAGATCATGTTGCCAGTCATTGTAATTCTTCTTCTTGGTCCCAAGGAGGGAGGAGAACCTCCAAACCTCAAAGTAAGGAGATCCTTACTTTTGAAAGGATGTGCAGCCCTTCCCTGGATGAAGACAGCCTTAGAAAGCTTAAGAAAAATGGATTTCTGCCACTTCTTGGGTTCTTTTTGTGCTGATAATGCCACCAAGGCCAGGCTGTTGAAACTGGCTGACAACACAAAGATAAGAACCACACACATTTGGTTGTGCCTGTGAGAACACTGCTTGCCCTGTGGTTTGCTCAGGAGTCCCTGCAAATATTCCTAGAGCTGTCACAGAAGTAATTCTAGCAAAATCATTCATGCTGAAGACTATAAGACTTTTTCTTTCATTATTATTGTTTTATGTTGTTTGTTTACCTTAATTCAAGCATTGATTTTGGGTGTCTCCCTTTTAATGGTAATTTGGCAACACTTTTTTTTTATTTTTTTACTACAAAATTTTTAGTGTTCAGGCTTTTGAAGTTTTAAAGTTCATAACTCTGAGGCTCTGTGAGACCTAACTTTCAAGGGCAAAATTTTGGTGTCCTTGAAAAATTTATTTGGAATTTTCAATTTGGGCACAATAATTTTCAATAACTAGGGACAATGAGAGAGCTGGGACTGTTTAGCCTAGAGAAGAGACATTTCAGGGGGGATATTATTAACATATGTAAATACTTGAAGGGAAGGTACAAAGAGGAGCCAGGATGTTTTCAGTGGTGCCCAGTGACAGAGGCAATGGGCACAAACTGAAACACAGGAGGTTCCCTCTGAACATCAGGAAATACTTTTTCACTGTGACGGTGACTGAGCACTGGTGCAGGTCACCCAGAAAGATTGTGGATTCTCCATCCTTGGAGATATTTTGAATATCCACCTTTTGAAGCTGTCTGGACATGGCCCTGGGCAACATGCTATTGGTGGTCCTGCTTAAGGGTGGGGGTTGGACCAGATGATCTCCAGATGTCCCTTCCAACCTCAACCATTCTGTCATTGTGTGATTCTGTGATGCTGTTGTCACACTTACATGTCACTTACATGGGAACTTTATTAGCACCGTTATTCAGCTAGTTATTCTGGAGAGCTACAGTACTGCTTTTACTAATTATTCATAAATCTTTACCCAATTCTATTATCTGTTTCAGTTTGAAACCATTCTTATTTCAGTGGCTTTCCATTAATTTAAAAGAATTTTGGCTCCTTGTCTTTAGTAATTTCTGATCCTCCACGTAGCCTGAAAAACAACCCAGTTTCTGCAACAATGCAATAGAAATCTACAAGTTAATAGCACTCACATTGTCCCCAACAGATATAGTCTGTAAACTGCCAAAACATCTTGTCTTTTTCACAGATGAGGGACAAATTTCATTTGCTATTATAAGAGTAAATGTCCTTTCTGTCAGCCTTGTTGTAAGTATTTCATTTTGCCATATAAATTCTAGGGTGTTATATTAGTAAATATAATTGGGCCTTTCTTGTTCTTAGAAGTCACATTTTTGGGGGCAATAAGTCAGCAGGAATACTTCAGTGAAGACATTCATAATTCCAGGGTACTGTGTATTTTCTCACATTGAGCTAATCCAGGTGGGTTCACAGGTGGAACCATGAGCACTGAGGATGTTTAGGGACACAACAAGGCAAGGAGCTGAGGCACCTAAACTCTCCATCAGCCTATCCTGGAGAAAAAGACAAAAAATGGGGTAGATGAGCAGAACCAAAAATACAACAGATTAAAAAATTCCCTGACCACTAGGCATAGTCTGTCCATGCAGGTAGCAAGTCCGAAAATAAATGGTGCTGGACCAATAGCTTGTGCTGTTTGCTACTGCATGCAATGGTTTCACATGGTGCTTCTACACATGAAGGACTGTATTTGGTGTTTTAACCTCACTCAACAGCACAACATATCTGTTCTTTCCTTGCAGGAGTGGAATTATCATGCTAAAGATTTTCTAGTGCTCTGCCTCAACTGCCATCAGTCCTACCTGCTCCAAAGGGAAATGTCTGAAGTCACACAGAGCATAATGATGGGAGGAACAACTCACATGACCTATATCTTACCAGAAACACCCCACAGCAACGTTGAATTAAGAGAGTTGCCTGGTATTTTTCAGATTATACAGCTTTATGAGGAAGAAGGCTGCACTGTCTGAAAAGAGGTGTGGATTCTGGACTGCTGCCGATGGGTAGCATTGTCAGGAATTTAAAAAGGGGAAGGAAAATAATTCTTTAGTACAGATGTTTGTCAGGGAATTAAGTAAATTACTCAAGCGCACATGCACACTGAGGAGTGGATCTGGAGACCCTTTTTTATGGAGAGCTACAGCTGTATTCACCCTCTGGCTCCAACTGCAGTGTAAATGAGTAGCAGCCAAGATCACAACTTCTCTCTCATCTGGGGGGTGTGGGGGGAGCCGGGCAGAGGGCAAGCTGTCCTGCATTTCCACAGCTGTTTTAACTGGATGGGTTTAGAGATGCTTCTGGCTGTTGCACCAAAGGAGAGCGGGAGAAAGGATGAAGTCTCCCACAGCCTCTGCTTTTACCTCCTTCACCTCTTTCTGTTCTTCGTAAGAAGTGGATGGCTATATGATTTAGGAAAGGAGCTAAGCAGGCAGTCAGCACTTGCTCCCATAAATAATACACTGACTAATATGTATAGCTTCAGCTGATAACCCCAAAGTCTGGTTAGGGTGAGGAACAGGGCAGGAAGGAGGGGGTTTGGTGTCTCACAGTGCTGTGCAAAAAAATACTTAGACTTCCTTGTGACCCTGGCTAGAGATTTCTGGCTTTGGCTTCAGCAGAAACAGGATCTCACTTTAAAAGCAGAAATATCTTCCTTTGAGTAGAATAAAGTTTCAAGCTGTAGCACTTGGTAAAAGGCCCTTCACCTGCTGTCTCTATTTCTTTCCAGTGGTATGAGAAGGAAAAAAAGGTAATTAAACTTATGATCATTGTTTTTTCTCTAATAAAGGAGAGGAAAAAAAGCCTCATGGATTCAAATGTGTTTTTCTGCTTGCTTTAAAATCAGATCTTGGAATATTAGCCTCACTTTAGTTATAAATTTTACCTAGTCTGAGGGAAACTGAGGAAAAGATAGTTGTAGAATATCCTGTAGAATATCCCCGGAGAAGTATATTTTGTCTGTTTTTTTTACAGGATGAAGAACACCAATGAAAAGATGATCATATTTCCTTGGCAGCTCCATAGCCTACGTTTTGAATCAGCTTCTTCAAAGGGACTAGGTCTATCACTGGTGCAGTCAAATTGCAATCCATACAAAGGATCTGGTCTCTCCCTCTTTCTTTCCTCTCTCTCTCTCCTTCCCCTTTCATTCTCTTTTCCTCTCTCATTCCCTCACTTTCCTTCTCTTTTACTCTTTATGATTTTTTTTCCTTTTCTGTCTCTTGCTCTTTCTGTCTCCTTTCTTTCCCTTTCCTCTTAGGTGAATAATCCAGCTGGCTGGTAAGAAGCCTCACGAAGGGCTAATTCAAGGATAAAGCAACAGTGTTTATATTTATCCAGTGTTTGGTCACAAGAGATTCTCTTTCATTTCATTTGAAATCATAAAACATAGTTAGCTTATACACCATAAATAATGTTAGCTTTCAGAAATCTGTGAGAGAATGGCAGTGTGTCTTTGCTGAGGGCAATTTAAAACCTCTTGTGTGAGCTGATCAAATTAAATAAAGCTTCTGTGCTGTCAAGGTTCAAAATCTACTGATGTGCCAACATTCATTCTTCAGCTACGTATTTAGCTTTCCAAGCAGACAAGGTCAGCCGTGTCTGATTGATCCAACTCCTGTCTTATAGGAAGACCAGACGGTTGTTTCTGTAAGAAATAGGGTGTTTTCCCCTGTTTTCCTCCCAGAGCACAGCAGCTGATCTGGTCTCACTCCACCAGATGGCAAGCTTTAACCAAGGAAAAAAAAAAAAAATCACACGTTTTTGCAACTATGCATTTACCTTAGGGGAAATAGGGAAGCAAGCTTGGTTCATTGGTTACTTTTGTTATTTTTTTCTTCCTTTCTTTCTGTTTTAAAGAAATGTTTTTACTATAACAGGCTCACATCCATCTTCTGGCATGATCTGTAGTGTTTAGAAAAATGAATCAATAAACCAACATTTGCTGTCATCTGTTGAGTAACTGACAGGTGTCACAAAGAGAGGTAAAAAATGGGTTAGAATGTAAAATCCATCCCCAAGTCTCGCTGAACAAAGGCACACTCAGTGTTCCTAAACAAACAAATAAGTATGGTGATTCCAGTCAAAAATGAGAAGTTGTTTCCAAGCTGTCAGTGCTGCATAACAGACCCTGAGTTCTGGTTATCTGAAAAGCACATTAATCTTTGCCTTTGACTGTGAGGAAGGGGCTGCTCTGCCATGTGTTTCTGTCATCATAACCTGCCTGCAATGCCTGGATGAAGCACAGAGCAGAGGACAACTGCGCTTGCTCTGTCCAAGCTACATTATCTTTCAGTCCAGGGCAGTCTAGAGGGTGTCAGACATCCTGGGAGTTGAGTTAAAGCATGCTTGTCCTAATGCAGCAGACTTTAACTACTGCATGAAGGTAAAAGGTGCTAATTTCCATTCACAGTTCATTTTATGGACTGGTTGTCCCAGCTTCATGGGGAAGGAGTTATGGCACTGCGAGGTGGCTTGGCTGGTAGAGGTAACGTGGCCATGGAGCATCACAGTGATGTAGGAGGAGCAAGTCTGCCAAGTCCAAGCTCAGCGATCTGTCACTGGGGATCTGGGGATACCTGCACTGTCTCCGGCAACAGGAGACAAACGCTGTGGAGAGTCTGCAGCCATAGGGTTAGAAAGCCTTGAACATAAAAGCCCAACTGCCAGATCCTTCACTTCTTTTTACATTTTTTCTTAGCATTTTGCTACTCCTGAGACCACAGGTCCATCCCCACTTGGTAACTGGGCTCCAGGTGAGCGGGAGCCTTGGCAGCCCTGGGGGTTGCTGTGCTCATCCCTGCAAAGCTGAAAAGTGGTACCTGGTTGTTCAAGGGGAGGAGAGAAATGATTGTCTAACATTGTGTAACACTTAAAAGGGTAAGGGGGAAATCAAACCTACATCATCTCACTGGCTGGCCTAATGACTGAAGAAAACCTGTTCCTGTTTTTTTTTGGTAGGCTGTGTTTAAGTAAATTGTTAGTCTTCCATTACAGACATCTTTATGAGTTTGAAAATAGCTTTACCTGTGTCTTTACTCCTGTTTCTTAGCTCTTTCTAAAGAATAAACTTCTAAAAACTAAATCAATGCCATAGACATTTATAAAATTGTGCCATATGAGCCTGAGGGAAATCTGTGCAACAAACACAATTATATGGCAGATTGCAAGTAGTCGAAACTTGTGAGCACCACTTCTGAGACTGAAAAATAAATAAACCTATTTTAGCTATTTTTGCCTTTCCTGGTTCATGTTTTTAATTTTTTCTTATCATAAAGGGAGGTTGGAAACTTTTCTTTTTCCAAAAACATGAAGTCATTCTACTGTTATCATACAACTCCTAGAACTGAGGCTTTACAAAAGGCTCAGGAGTGCTAATACTGTGAAGTCTGAAGAGCTGCATCAATGCAGACTGCAGTGAAGAGGAGCAGCTAAGTAATACAGGTGGCAGGCAGGCTCTGGGTGTCTGCTTCTGCAGTCATGCCTTGAGGACTTACCTCGCGCTTCATTTCTCTCAGGGAGAGGATTATGGGCTTTGGAGTTTCATACTGAGCTTGGAGTTTGTTTATGTGTGTGGCTTTTCTTTNTTGTTGGCTTTTTTTTTTTTTTTTTTTTTTCTCCCCAGTTTGGATAAAGTGCTGCACAATCCTGCAGTGTCTCTGCCAGAGCTCTGGGTATGCCTGGGGAAGTGATGAGTGCCCTCCGTGACTCCAGCATCCCTCTCTCACACCCTTCTTCTCTCTGGAAATACGCAATATCCCTCCAAAGCCATGCAGGTCTGACTGACAGCATGACTCATCTCACTTTGCTTTTCTGCAGCTCATCTTACTATCCATGTAGTCTTCTGAATTAAGGGAGCTTTTGAAAGCATCCCCCCAAGGTGACAGCAGCTGCTGTCAGTGAAGCCAGGCAGGGACGGCTTGGTGCCTTCTAAGGCAATGTGTCCTCTGAGGGACACGGGAGCCCAGTGCCGTACCCAGGCTCTTCACACCCGAGCAGTACTGTGCCAGCTTGGCACCCTTATCACTGTAAGGACAGAGAGGTTAATTTTACGCTGAGCCTTACTTCTCTGCTGCTGCTGACAAATGCCACTACGGTGGTATAGAGAGTCGTGGGAAGAATTTTTTTTCTTTCTGCTCTTGCTGTGGGCTTTGGCTCTGTGAATTTTGGTTTCCCCAGTGTGAGTTAATTTAGAGATCACCTGGTTTTGTGACAGAAGACAAGGGATCAGACTGATATGCTGATGTTGACACAAGACCACTATAACCAGGCCAGATTGCCCAGGCAGAGAAGTATTTTGCCTTCACTTCATTGCATCCAGTAAGTTTTCATACTGTAATAAACTAGGAGGCCACAAAAACCTTAATCTTAATGTCTTAAACATATTAATGTCTTTTAACCTATTTTACTTAGTTTAAATTTTACTATTGGTATCATATGTAAAACTCTGCTGAGTCTGAATTTCTCCTTTTGATTTGTAATTCAATTGTTGATGCACAAAACAAAATAAAATCTGATCCCTTTTCCATATTCATGATGGCTCTGCAGTACTGACAAAACTAAACCATAATAAACCAAAGCAAATCAAACTCCTTTTTGCTGCTAAGAAATTTCTGTAATAACATTCCAACTGAAGGTAAAGGATTTCACATTCATATAATAACTTTTCAAGGGTAGGAATGGATTTTAAAGTCATGCATCTCAGTAAAAAAAAAAAAAGCTTCCAGTTGCTCTCTGAACATTGCTTTACTTGATGGCATTTTGCAGTCTGTAGGGTTTGTTTAAGCACTAATCTATCAACACGGAGAAAGCTGAGATCACTAATCTAAGCCATTTGGGGAGAGGAGACAACCCTTCTACCTTAAATAAATCTAAGCTTGCACTGAAAGAGCTGTTTGCATCAGAAGTGCTGGGCTGGCAGGAGATTGAAGCCAGATGTGCTGTTTGGTTTCAGATGTACGGAAACCATCAGGCATACAAAGATTTATCCAAAGATGTATCTGCATTAGGTTCATGAAGATTCCAGTGCTGCAAATAGAGGTGTGGCTGAGCTTTTGAGGGGACTGCTAGGTGCACTTGCCTTGTCCTCACAATTCTCTAGGCTTCAGCTTGTAGCCATGCTGGAGGCAGGGTCCTGAACTAGATGAACATTCAGTCTGAAGTGTATGGATGCTCTCATGTTATTTATTTGCAAAGTTTTTCTATGCTGCTATCTATTGACAATATTTTAAGTCTCTTATTACACTTACTGAGGTAAACGCTTCTGCTACGGATGCAAGCTTCTAGTGAATCTTCGTCAAATAAATGTTGTGTTTTGTTGTTACTGTCTCTCTCTGCCACGGCTAAAATAAATCAGAATGCCCATCTCAATGCCTGAAAAGACAGGAACATTTAATTTACAGAATTTTCCTTTTCTTTTTATGGTTTCTACTAAACAGAGCATGCTAGGTCTCAACCTGCATTTACATTTATGCTAAATTACAAACTGAACAATCAGTACAAGTCCCAGCTCATGCTGCTCAAAGCTGAACAGAAGCAAAGAAAACAAACTGCCAAAGAAATCTTTCCCACACAGCCAGCTTGTTAATACACAGCAGCATTTAGCCATCTATTTATTTATCACAATGGTCTTGGAGGGTCTCCCAAGTGTAGAGAGGAAAAGGAGATTGTTCTTAGACACCTCATGAGTCTGCCTTGCGAGGCAGCCCCAGATGGCCACTTCCCAGGGCAGGACAGGCAGAGAGGGTGTCTGGGCAGGTTCTCCTCCTTGAGTGCCTGAAGAGATGCAGACAAGACTGCCCTTCACCCAGGAGTGCTCCTGAAGGGGGGCCCCCATGGGTGGTAATTGTGGACACTCAGCCCCTAAAACTGACTGATGTCTTCATGTGTGACTTTGGGTTTATGATCTGTCCTCTGCATTGTTCCCTTTCAGACTTTTTTTCCCCCTCAGATTCCCTTAAATCCTTACATGTTCCTTCCTTTCCATGTCCCTTTCTCTCAACTGTTTCCCTTTCTATTTGCATTCCTCTCTCTTTAACATCCCTTAATGGCTGCACCTTTACATTTTTCATATTGTCACTTTCCTGGGATGAGAGCAACCTCAGCAGTGGGTGCCGATACGCTCTGGTCAGTGCCTGGAGCTCTTAGATGTGATGCACTGCAACACTGTGCCTGCACTGGTCTGGAGGAGGTTCAGGTGTGCTCAAGTGAACCATCCTCAGGGGTTTGCAGCGGTGTGAACAAACCCATTTGAAATCAGCAGGGCGGTGCTAAGGAAACCTTTCTAGCAGAGCCTAGACTGGGCTCACTGCCTGGATATTGTGCACATAAAAGCAAAATAAAAACAATCATTAGCTGCCCTTGCACTCAGGTCCTTGTTTGGTGCCTCGCTGTGTGTCCTTTCTAGCCATTGGGTTTTAAGTTGAAAGTAGAACCTGGCCCTTCTTGCTCCCTGTTTGGGCTTATCCGAAATGCTGACTAGTCCTTCCTGCTGCAAAGTGTTTTAAAGCCTGACAGAAACTTTCTGGCAAAAACTATGATCTTGCTTGTGTCCCTTGGCTTTCTGCTTTGGAACTGTCTTTGAAGTGAGGGCTGCCCAGCCACATTTGATATTGCTTCTTCATCAAACCTCAGGCACCAGCAGTGTGGTGAGGAGTCACTACCTAGCTGGTCCGCACTGCTGTGCGCAGGAGTACTGCCCCCCTTGCCCGTGCCTAGCTGATCTGCAGGAGAGGTGCATTGGCACAGCCTGCGAACACCAGGCTTCCCGAGCATGTGCAGGTGCCCCAACCTGGGACGTGCTCAGCGGTACTGCTTGCTTGAGCTTCAACACACACCGTTGCTTGGGGAGTTCTCCACTGCCATTTCCCTGGGTTTCCACAGGCCAGAATGGTGACCCTCAGAGCAGATGTCCCATGTCCTCTCCGTGCCCCCAGCCAAACGAACGGACTGCAGGTGACTGTCTGGAGGAGTGATGTCGGTGCTGAGCCTGTGCCCATTCCCAGCTCCTGAGTGCACCCCCTCAGCCCTGCTGCCCACCTGCCGAGGGGATGCCCATCTGGGTGAGGGCACCACCGTGTCTCCATGCAGCCCTCTGAGCACAGCACAAGAGGGGAGGTGTTTGCATCTTTCGCCTCCGGACCCGTGCTGAGCTTAAACCAAGCAGAAGAGCATCTCTGTAATCTTGCAGTCAGCTGCTGTATCCTGCAGAGCTGCGGCGACTGCCTGAATTGACAGGATTAATGTGACTCCGGGGGTCTCCCTGCAGCTAATCAGGAGACGCTAGTCCTAATGAATGAAGCACAGTGGAGAGAACTGGTACGCTAAAGGCAGCGAGTGTCCGCTTTATTGTAGTTACAGTGTTCGTGATTAAAACATAACTCAGTGGCATGCAGCTAGCTCTCAAGCTAATTCTTTGACAGGAAACACCGGCCCATGAAGTGTTGGCTTCAAATATTACAGAAACTGCTGTTCAGGACTTTCATATTTTTTCAGTAAGGGTCATGCTGTTATTAACGCAAGTGTTAATACATACGTAGCCCAGCCCCCACTGTCCTTCATGCAGCTTCAACTCGGAGCCTGTTCCACAGCTCAGAAGCAAGAAGGTTCAACAGAAATGAGACAAACTAATCATTTCCCCTCCATAAACTGATGCTTATAATCCTGGCTGTGATTCCCTGTTATGTCTTCTCTGGTGCAGAGGACTTTATTCCCTACTGTGATGAAATAAAATGAACAAAACCATTGTCAAAACAATTCAAAATGCTTTGCGCCTTCGGGCAGAGGGATCAGCTCTACAGCCTACTTTGCCTTTTAGCTCCTCAAACTGCTGAAGAAACAGGTGCAGGAAAATTGATAGCCTGGCTAATATTATTTTGTTAAATTCAAGTGCTGTGTTTGTTTTATCAGTAACACAACATAGCGTGCAATACGGCTTTCTGTCCTGGCAAGTGCCTCAGCTAAAGAAGAATAAATCAGAATCTCTGTGTACCTGTGAGCTGTTGGCTAGCATGCAAATAAGCTCTTTTATACATATGCATGAAATAGCACATAAAAGACACACAAAAATTAGCAGCTCTGTTCAGTCCTATTGTTAGACTGGAGAAGCTGTTGGTTAAATTGATGCTAATCACACTAAGGGTGCAGGACAGCTTCCACGTAAGCATCAGCCTGGGGTTCTCCTCTGGTCTAATGATGCAAAGAATTTGTGGGTATGTTTTGGATGCAGTTAGTTGTTCTTCGTATCTGCTTGGGAGGCAAAACCAACAGTCCCTTGTAACACAGCTTGACATAGCGTATAGTTAGCCAGCCGGGGTCCTTGGTCAAAGCTAAAACAAGAGCAACTTCATGGTTGCTAAGTTTGCCACTGCATGCTCCTCTGCTGGAAAATCAGTCTCTAATGGGAAGGGAGGGAAAATAAACTGGGATAATGTTCTGACTTCTTTTCTTTACCTGCTTGACCATAAGCTGTCAACTTCACTGCTAAATCTTTCTTCCTCTGATATTTTGCAGCAATTTGCTGTGCTGTTTGGCTTTCCTGCTGCCCAGAAAAGTAGGAACCCCTGCAGGAACTGGGGGTAACAGTGCTCTGTGAAAAAGAAATCCAGCTGCCTGGGAGCTACTGAAGTGTACATGGTGGCAAGCAACAGTCACAGGATATGAAAGACCAGTAAGACTTCTTTCTTTCACATGGAGAGGCCATTTTTTATTTGTTTAATTGCAGCTCCTTACAGAGCCCTCTCAGCAGCTAATCTCCCATTTTTCTTACCCCTAAAACCCTGGAAGACCATGAGTAAATAAAAAGTTCACATTTACATTTTACTTTTGAAAAAGGGGAAAGAATGTGATGGCCAAGAATGTGTTTTCAGCAGAGGAGAAAATGTTATTATCCATCCTGTCCTTGGCAAGACCTCCTTTTCTCCTGTCTTGTATTTTTAGGGTTTCTTTTCCCCATTATCTTTGTTATGCTAATTAAGTCCTAACTTGTACTTCCTCTCTTTCCCTGTCTCCCATTTAATTAACATGGTGGATGTTGTCTTTTGTCTCATGGTTACAATGAACAAGGCTCCTGTGGAAACTGACATTTTTTGAAAACCTTTTTAATTGAAATGGCATGAATTCAAAGATTGTCAGCCAGTTCTAGACATTTTGTCACATGAAATTTGCTTTGGAGACTCACCCCCAACAGACACTTAAAATAAGAAGAACTTTTTGCTTAGGCAGCAACTGCTGTGCAAAGGAAAATAAAATAAAGAAAACCAAACAGAACCAGAGACATTAAAAATAATTAAATATTTTCTAAATTTTGGCAGTTGTACTTAAGATGTTGCACTCAAGCCTGGAGTCACTCTAATTTCCAATATATATCCTCCTTCTAATAAGCTTCAGATACAGACTCTGTCTTTAAAGATTGATGCTGGATTCCTCTCCATGGTGTGTTTCCATGTTGTCTTTCACCATGGGATGAAATCCTCCTCCTCAGCATGTGGGGGTCCAGATTTTTTGCTCCTGCAGGCCAAAGGAATTTCCTAATTTCTGGGACGAGGAGACACTGGGGTCAGCACCCCTTCCACTCCCACCAAAGCTGGGTCACTCATCCATGTGGGAAACAAACCACAGATATGAGAGGACAGCAAGGAAATGACAAACAGACTCTAGGGCAGAGATGAGTGGCTCAGCCAGGAGGAGGCAGACACTGATAACTTGCCCTGATATTTTACTTTGCAGTTATGGCTCCTATGTTTCCTGACCCAGCTGCTTTTCACCAAAATTAAACAATCTATTTCCACGGCTTTGCTTGTTTGTGTGAAACTGGTGTTACATCCTTAAATGCTCCTATTACTTGTCTGGTATTTTCACTGTGTTCCTGGAGATTTCTACGTGTGTGTATTGTACACTGCATTGCTGGGGACCTCTGGTGCATGATGTATATACAGAGCATGGCTGTCACCCCACAAAGTACATTAACACTTGTTATTTAAATCTTCTAGCAAGCAAAGGCAAATCTGAGAAAATAGCAATAGAATGCTCAACAACAGCACGTAGAAGGTGCTTTGATTACTCATAAACAGCTCAAAAACTCATTTAGGCATCTTCCTCTGTATCTGTACCTGTTGTACAATGCTTGCTGCAGAGCTGAGTTGTACCAAATGCAAGAGATGAAATGCTGCAGTGAGTTTCTCTGAACTTATGCTGCTAAAGCAGATGGCATCAGCTGTGAGAGAGGTCCAGGATGAATCTCCTCAAACTGAGCTATAGGCCATGGCTGCAGTGTTTGATTGGTGCTAAAGCACCTGCTTTCAGGTGATGGAGTACAGTGTTTGCTAAAAGCACCAACAGCTACCCCAGTATGCATCATTTCCGTGTTCCAGAATTCAGGCTGGCAACACGTAGTGGCTCCAGGCAGAATGCTCAGAGTGCGAGGGATCTGCTTTGCAAGGATTTGTGAGGGATCTGATCCTTGCACCTTGGGCAATCATTTACCCAAACACAAAATTGAGTGAGAAACCCTCTTGTTATAACTGAGTGGCATTTATAAACCTCCTGGGTCCTGGTGCTAATACCTATGTACTAGAATAATAAGGGAGAGTAATACTAGATCATGGCCTTAGTCCATACTTTGTTATCACAGTTACTCCCATTCTTAAAAAGTGTAGCATCATGAATATCTGTAGTGATTTTTATCACAGAAAAACGATGGTATTTTTCCAGTGCAGGGACCCTTTGTAGTTAGTCTAAGATCTGCTCCAGACTTGTTTTTACTGCAGACATGCACATATGACTTGATTTGATTCACTAATGGTCATGCCAATTATAAAGTAGAAAGCATTTAATTATAGTGCCTGCAGCTTGTGAGGCCTGATTCAAAGCCCAACAAAGTCAAAGGATGCTTTAAAGCTGAATGAAAGGAGTTTGAAGGACAGCAAGGAGTCCAAAATAAGCTGTGACTAGTGAATGTACATACATCTTCCAAAACAGGACAAATTGTCTGTAAAACAGTGCTTAAGGTTTGGAACTATGCTTCTAATCAGTTTTATTTTATGGTCTTCTCCTTCCTTGACACTGTTTTTCTATAGCATTATTTGTTCTCTGATCTGATATGTTAGTACTTTTATTAAAAAATGAAAGTGGGCACAGATATTCTGCAGTGGGGACTGGTAGATTTCTTGCACTTCTGAATTAAAAGAAGTTGCTTTTAGCAACTGAAAATGTAATTTCACATATATTTTAATTGAGTTACATTGGCTCAGCTATGGAACACGATGTGCATTTACCTTCTGCCCTGTTGTAAATTCTGTTTATGTTTTATGCTTTATCCGGATTAAGGTTTACATTTATCATATTTCAATAATACAATACAATCATAGACTTAGAAACATTAGACTGTTTCATAAAACTGTTTTGCTTTGCTCTTTTGAACACATGGCCAGGATGTGGCTTAGTGTGCATCAGCATAACCCTAGTGAAATCAGTGGCGGAAGAGCATTTTATAGAAAATCTCAGAACTGTGAGATGTGATAAGGTTGGATGTGGTTCTTGGTTGTCCCTGCCTTCTGTAAGGATTTAAGCTAGAGGAAAGTGGATGGGGGATTTCTGCAGGATGCTGCTGTTCTGGCTGGGTAGCATGTTTCTTTCCTCTCAACACCTGTTTAGGAGACTGGACTAATGAAAGGTGGCATTAGGTAGACTAGTTTTGACAGCAAAGCACCGTGATCCCATTCAATTTTACAAACCATTCTCAAGGTTTATCAGTAAACAGGATAATCGTGCATAAAATGCCACCTTATGGGGAAGCCTTACCTTTGACGTTTGCACTTGGACTGGTGACCCATAAGTGGGAGAAGTAGGTGGGTGCACAGTTGGGCAATATAACAGTGGAAAGATTGGTTTTACTCGAGACTGGCATGGCTCCTCAAAATGCTACAGTCTCTTCCTATTGAAAAATTTTTGTAAAAATTGGACTGATCAGTGCTCCCTTTGCCCACCCAAGGAGCCGTGGGAGGAAGAGTCTTCATGATTGACACTCCCAAGCACAAATGCAGGCTGGGTGGAGAATGGATTGAGAGCAGCCCTGAGGAGAGGGACTTGGGGGTGTTGGCTGATGAGAAGCTCAAGATGAGGCAGCAATGTGCGCTCACAGCCCAGAAGGTCAACGGCATCCTGGGCAACATCAAAAAAAGAGGGGCCAGCAGGTTGAGGGAGGGGATTCTGCCATTCTACTGTGCTCTTGTGAGACCCCAACCGGAATACTGTGTCCAGATCTGGAGCCCCCAATTTGGGGGCAGGTTTAAGGATATACAGAGAAAACTCCATACCCTAGTTTGGCCCTCAGACTACTGCCTGGTAATGATTTTTCAGGTAGGCAGTGATGAAATTGCAACAAGAATCCTGAGGGCAATGAGGATAGACTTCAGGGCTCTGGGACGGCTGGTTAGGTGATCAGAAGCTGAAGTAGTGTTTGCTTCTACCCCACCAGTTGCAAGGACTGATGAGGGAATAAACAGGAAAAGCCAGCAGATCAACGTCTGCCTCTGAGACTGGTGTCATTGGCAGGACTTTGGGTTCTTTGACCGTGGGCTGATGTACAAGACACCAGGCCTGCTGGCAACAGATTGGGAATGCCTACCTCAAAGGGGAAAAAGGATCCTGGGGCAAGAGCTAGCGAGGCTCATTGAAAGGTCTTTAAACTAGACTTGAAGGGGGGTGGGGATAAAACTGGATTTGCTAATGAGGAGCCTAGGAGTGGCATGCCGGTAGCTGTGGGACAGTGTGGTAGTAAACTCTTACAGTTGGCTGTCTCAGGGGAGGTGGGAGATGGGGATCCATGCAAAGACACAAAGTTGATAGGCTGATAACTGTAGAAGCATCTGAGACTGATCTGGTGGGTATTAGGGCTTCTCCTTCCAAGAAGGCGGCAGGATCATTAGCCCGGCTGAAGTACATCTATACCAATGCACGCAGCATGGACAATAAGCAGGAGGAACTGGAGGCCATTGTGCAGTAAGAAAACTGTGGTATAGTTGCCATCACAGAAACATGATGGGATGACTCGCATGACTGGAGTGCTGCAACTGATGGCTACCAACCTTTCAGAAGGGACAGGCGAGGAACGAGAGGCAATGGAATGTCCCTCTATGTCAGGGAGGGGCATGAATGTCTAATACTTAATGACAGTGATGATAAGTTTGAGTGCCTATGGGTAAGAATCAAGGGGAAGGCCAACAAGGCACATATCACAGTAGGAGTTTGTTACAGACCATCCCATCAGGAAGATGAGGCTGATGAAATACTATATAAGCAGATGGGAGAGGTTTCACAATCACTACCTCTTGTTCTTGTGGGGGACTTCAACTTCCCAGATATGTGCTGGGAATACAATACAGCAGAGAGGGAACAGTTCCAGAGGTTCTTGGAGTAAGTGGGAGACAACCTCCTGACACATCTGGTGAGGGAGCCAACTAGAGAAGGTGCCCTCCGGGACCTGCTCCTTGTTAATGGAGAAGGACTTGTAGGAGATGTAATGGTTGGAGGATGTCTTGGGCATAGAATAGAGTTTTCAATTCTCAGCGAAGTAAGGAGCAGGGTTAGCAGAGCTGCCACCTTGGACTTCCGTAGGGGAGACTTTGGCCTGTTCAGGAGACTGATTGGCAGAGTCCCTT
>VZSZ01001016.1:21979-35540 GCA_013398815.1 Ibidorhyncha struthersii
CACTTCCACCCAGTTCTGTACCCTCAGCACACTTGCTGAGGATGTACCCTGTCCCATTATTTAGGTCATTAACGAAGGTGTTAAACAGTAACGGCTCTATTACTGTCTGCTGGTGTGGTCCACTAATGACTGTCCTCCTGTTGGAGTTTGTGGGATCACAACCCTTTGGGCCCAGCAGTTCAACCAGTTTTCAGTCTACTTCACTGTACGTTTGCCTAGCTTGTACCCCATCAGTTTGTCTAGGAGGATGTTATGGGAGACAGTATTGAAAGCCCTGTTAAAGTTGAGATAAACTAGTTGACACCACACCAGCCATATCTTTATAGCAAGTGTTGGGTTGGTTAAGCATGTCTTCCCTTAACTCCATGCTGACTTCTCATCGCCATGTCCTTTATGTGTTTGGAAATGGGTTCCAATATTTGCCTTCCAGGGATCGAGGTGAGGCTGACTGGCCTGTAGTTCCTTGTGTCTGCTGCTTTGAAGACAGGAATGACACTTGGTTTCTTCCAGTCTTCAGGAACCCTCCCCTTGTCACCATAATAATGATAAGATAATTGAAAGTGGCATTACAGTGGCATCATCCAGCTCCCTTAGCACTTGTGAGTCCATCTCATCATGGGTTTATGTCTGTCCAGTTTGTTGAAATGCTCCCTAACCTGGTCTTCCCCCACTGATTTTGAGTTTGCCTTGTTCCAGGCTTTCCCACTGAGCTTAGGTGCCTGGGATTCCTGAAGGCTGGTCATCTCAATAAAGACTGAGGCAAAAAAGGCACTGAGTACCGCAGCCTTGTCTGTGGTGTCCTTTGTCATCAGATCCTCTGCCCCATCAGGAATGCATTTTCCTTGTTCTTCATTTTGCTGCTGATGTATGTACCTGTAGAAGCCTTTCTTGTTACTGTTCCCATCCTTTGTCAGATTCAGCTCCATCCCACTAAAAGCATCCCTGCACACTCAGACTGTGCCTCTGTATTCCTCCTGGGTCTACTGTGCCTGCTGCTGCCTTTTTTGTTCCTTTTTATATTTGAGTTTAGGCATGAGCTCTGTGTTAATGCATGCAGGTCTTCACCGACCTTTGCTTGGTTTCCTGCTCATTGGGATGGACCAGTTTTGGGGCTGGAGAGGTGTTCCTTGAAAATCAACTAGTTCTCCTGGGCCATGTGCCTTCTTCCTAGCAGATCCCTGAAGAGGCCAGAGTCTGCTGCCTGTAAGTCTGGGGTTGTGATCCTGCACTTTGCTTTACTCCCTCCTCTCTTGACCCTGAACTCCACTAGCTCATGGCTACAGTGGCTGAGGCAGCCCCCTACCTTCACATCCCTGACCAATTCTTCCTTCTTTGTAAGACTAAAACTCAGCAAAGCATCTCTCCTCATCAGCTTATCAATTACCTGTGTCAGGCACTTTTCATCAATGCACTTCAGAAACCTTCTAGATGGATGTCACCTCTGCTAAGTTGTTCCTCTAGCAATTGTTGTCACTGAAGTTAAGCATAAGGACCTGTGACTGCGAAGCTTCTTCCAATAAATCCCTGTCCTTGTCTGCAGAAGTGCTTGAGGGACGCAGGGATGTTGTTTTCCAGCTAGGGCAGTAGGATTGCTGGTTTGGTTGAACTGTCTTCTAACTGTTTCAGAATTCACCTATTTATGAAACTTCTCATGGCTTTTGAGAAATCCTGTGGTTCTCTTCCCCGAGTCACTGCACCAAATGGGGAGATTATGTTGCCTACTAGATGTGTGTTAAATTGCTGAAGCATGGTTATTAGGCCAGGAAGCTTTGAGGTATAAGCACTTGTCTGCCACAGTGTTTTGTAAGTGGCCCATTGGCTTTCAAAGGCTGAGCTTAGTCATCTTTTTTAAAGGAACTGCTGTCTCTTCTGTTGCACTGTATGTGTGTGTGCACGCGCGTGCATCAGGCAGCTCTTTTCTAGTCTCCTAGAAAAGAGAAAAATGAAAAAGAAATGACTTAAACCTGGCATGGCTTTCAGCTTGCCATCAGTGCTCTACCCAGAGCCAACCTGCTGGCTGAACCCACTTTCCCATCTTCCCTAACGGTGGTAACTAGAACTGCTTTCTGTAGCTATTTCATCTCTCAAACTCATGATGTCAGTTGGGTAGGTTAATACCATGTTATCTTACCAAATGAGACAGAGTGCCTGTCTCCTTTTTGCTTGTGGCCAGTCTGGGGTTTGATGGTGTAGAAGCACGTGTAACAACAATGCGTTGGTGTGCTTGCTCACAGTTGCCTTCATTTATAGAAGCAGGATTTTATTGGTAAGGGTGCTTTAATGGTATCTTACAATGTAGATGCTCTGGTACTGATGTAAAACTGTACTTGGTGGTCTCTTTATGGTCCACAACTTCCCACTACAGTGAGTTTCTCTGGAGTTGGCAATTACCATCTCTTCTGAACAAGATGAAGGATAGTTAACACTTAACATGGGACAAACACTTGCATCAACATAATTTAGTACCGTTACTTTTTTTAATCTTTCCATCTGGTAAAACTGAACATAGCTTCTACTGTATAACAGTATTATTACTTTGTGGTTCTTGTTTCAACTTAACGGAGGGAGGGGTGTAGTTTGAGGTTGAATTCGGTGTTGCACAGCTTTCATAATCTTTTCAACAGGATTGCTTCATACTTAATGAGACAGAGTATTGAAAACAGATATGCAAATGTACATAGAAGAACTTGCTTCTTTAGCCGGGTTTCAGAAGGGTGGGTCTTGGCAATAACTTGTCAGCCATGGTGGAAAAAGTTATGCTTGGTGGTCGGAAAGAATCCTCTGGGCTGCCTGTGCTGGAATGCCTCAAACCTACCCGAGTTGCTGGATGCTCTCTGAGCTTCTTCATGGGGAGAACGGGATAACCAGATTGTAAAAAGAGAGCTTTTTAATCAGCTGTGTGCGCACATCATTCCCCTACTGGTGCCTCAGGGGTTTGTGATAAGCCTCAGGCAGCATGTCCCTGTAATTAATGATGGGAGGAGCAGAGAATGCAGACTGAAGCTTTCATTCTGGCACGCTGTGATCTGGGGGATATCGGTTCCTAGGTTAACCTGCAAACTGTTATCCTGGTGTCTTCTGGCATTGTGGGCTACTCTTGTGGTATCTCAAACAGATCGTCTGGCTGTCACACTAGCCAGTCCCTTCCTTATCCGAGTGGAGAGGCTGGTTGCAGTAAAGTAGGTCAGGAGGCAAGACAGGAGCTCTTACAGTGCAGTGAGACTTAACTCAGTACTGCTACATGAAAATCTACTTGCAACACCTAAACTGCATCTTTGAGATTGTAACTTGAATGCAGAAGACAATACACCAATTAAAAGTTGCATTTGATCTTGTGTATTCCTCAGAAGTAACTTCACTGAGGCTTGTTCTTTGCTGACCTTGATCTTAAATGCTGAGCTGTACTGATTGTTCAAGCTGTGGCTGACTTGGCTGCCCGAGCCTGGGTTGCAGGGCAGCTGGGACTCCAGGCTCTTGTGGCTGGGGAAAACTACTCCCACTACAAGGATGAAATGGGCAGAAAGGTCCAAAATCCACCATGGAGGGGGTGGCAGCTGCAACCTTGAGGTAAAAGGTAAAAGCTGAGTGAATTATGCAGTAAGAACTTACTCTTAGTAAATTCTCAAAAAACTGTGGGGAACCTATTCCTTTTCCAGTTACGAAGGGCAATAACTGACAGCAAAGTAGCTGCTAGCAATACTGCAATGACCAACTGGAGATGGAAAACAAATCCAGTGAGCTGCAACTCTTTTAATGAGTTAGCATTCCCAATGCTAATCCAACTTAAATGGTTTATTGACAGATGAATTTATGGGATATGTTTTATTTTCTAAATTCGTAGGGGCAGGGTGCAGAAAGAGGTGTTGCCTTTGGCTGTAGGTGACAGTATAATGCCAAAGCTGTTGTTTCTCAGCAGGTATTTCACAGAAATCATGAAGTATTTGTCTGAGTAAGTATGCAGGTGACGTGGGTTAGTGGAACTAGCTGAAAGTGTACTGAAAAATAAGGGCAATAATCCAAAATTCCTACAACGGGCAAGGAAAGAGCTTAGCCAAAAGTGGTATTTAGAGTGGCCCTCAAAGCATAAATTCCTTTGAAGAGTGTTGCTGTCTTACAGCCACATTCAGAGCTTCTACACTGCGTCTTCTGTGAAACAATAAGCAGTAGGTGAGAATTTGCTCTGGAAGTGAAAGTGGTGGTGTCTCTAACCTCTGAAGATGGGCATCTTCTGGACTCTGGTTTGCGGTTTTATGTATCTTAGGTTGAAGAGAACTACACTAGCATGTGGGAGCAAAGATGACATGAAAATGTGTAGTACCCTAGTCTCCAGGAAAATGAACAAAATGTAAATAGGAACTGGCTTTACTTGCTTCTAGATTATACCCTCAAATTAAGGAGTGCAGGCCTTACTGTGAGGATGACAACCTCTCTGCCTGTCTTGGAAAAGAAAAGTTGCAGTGGTCTGTACATAGTGGTACTAGTGATGGGATGGCCTACGGCAGTGAAGCACATGCTTTAATCCTGATTCTTCTTGTTAGTCTGTGCTCTAACCTCAAGCTGAATTTAAGTCTGAGAAAACAAGCTCTTTTAAGCCACCCTAAACACTACATATCTGATGAGAATAGCTAGTAACCTCTCAAAGCCAAAATACTAGCAAGGGATGAGGCTTCTCTTGTGTCACATCTACCAGGAAAACTTACTGTGCTGGTTCAATGCCCAGTCCTCATGGGAAAGTGTGGCCTTACATTGCTTCAGTGGAACTTGCTGTATCCTTCTGAATGGCTTCCTAGGGTATAAAACCACATGTCTTAAAGTCTGTCTCCATAGCTGGCCTCAGTTTTCCGGTGAGCTTGAATGATGTGATGTGTTCCTTGAATATGCTGCAGCGCAGGTGTTGCTCAAGGGCAGAGAAGCCTCTTCCCCCTCACTGATACAGATGGTGTTAGCAACAGCTACTTTCGACTAGCTCAGTGGTGAAAGCACTGACATGTGGCAATGGTGATAGATTACCCCAGACAATACTCAAACCCATGCTTATCTGGGTAGAACTGGCACCTTTGCTGTAGCTTTTTAGATGGTAGTATAGGGCAAATTGGAAGTGAAAATCTTGGATACTGCAAAGACACAACTGTTTTGGATTGTTGCCAAGAAAAATCACTGGAAAACTTTAATCAATACTGTTTATTGCCAGTGATCAGCTTGGCCTCTTCAGGATTTGTATGCTGACTTCAGTGTGCTGACCAGATGGCTTTTTGATCAGTATACTTCACTTGAGACCATCTGTGTCAACACATGTATGTGCCACAGTGGCTGTAGGGAGCCTAGGTGATATAAATAAAGGGTGTTTCTGTAGATGAGTTAGTCTGTAGACCTTGTGCCTTGTTTCTTCCCTCCATCGGCCTCTATAGATGGTTTTCATACTGTGAGAAAATACTACATAACTGCTTTTCCTTGCTTGCTCTCCTTAAAGCAGGGAGTGAAGCAGTCATATTGTGTGTGTTTTGTTTGTTTTCTTGTTTTTTTTTTTTTTTTTCTTGCAACAGATACTAGCTTTGTTTATTCTACCCCTCTGGGAGCAAATACCTTTCTGCTGGAAAATGTCTTGTTTGTCAGCAAAGGTGATGGAGGACTATTCCTTAAATTACACCTGTGTAAACTAACTGAGAACTCCTCCAAGAGCACATTCCTCCAGCTCTTCCAGGCTTTGAGATGAAAACATGAGTTCTCCTGTTTGAATATCTCTGCCTACTTTACTTGCACAGTGATGTCTCGTCTGTCTGACCTGCTTTTGTGAAACCTCCACTGATTGTGTGTGGTGAAATGCTAATGCCACTCATCTAAAACAGTGAGCGTGAGGAAACCCACATCGTAATGCAATATGGAAGTGTATTCTTGCTTGTTTGAACAAAGTATTCGCCAGGATACTACAGTCCTTTCCGGCCCTCTGTTGTCTCTTTCCTTCCTATTTCTTCTCTCTGCTTCTCCCCAATCCTTTGCATCTGTTCACATTTGAAAAATAATAGTGTTTGCTCTCAAAAACATATCAGCCAAATTGGCACTTTAGTGACACTGGGTACCTAGATAACTATTGATGCAGCTAAATCAACTTCTAGACTGCGAACAGGGAAGAACTGCTTCACAGTAAGTCTGCAGGGCTTTAACACAAAGCCCTATGTCTCTATGAGAAAGCAGTTTAGTTTGGACAAGCTTAACAAACTGTTCCATCTGTAATCAGATATAAATCTGGCTTCTTGAATTGGGATTACTCCTAGTCATATGCTGGATTCAAGTTTTCCGGCTCATGGTCCTGGCGGCTGCTGCTTTGCCATTTAGAAGGTCAGAGCTCAGGTTCTGAAAATGAAGCTTTAATCAAAACACTGGGTGTGTTAGGCTTGTTCATTAACAAGGTGCTCCTTGGCATGTTAAAATGGGTTATGAGGTTCCTGGGCATACAGCTGCAGAACCCTTCTGATAACAGTTCAAGTCTTGTAACAAACAATATTCTTGAAACAAACTCCTTGCAGATGGACCTGGAACTTAACAGAGCAAGAGGACAGTAACTGGAGACTTGACTCAAAAGGTCCATGTTTTTCAAAGTGTTGAAAGACGTTTAACTTGTGCCATTTGTGGAGATCTTTGAGCTCTGAAAATAGAATGGAGTTGGTGTCTGTTGCCTTCTACTGAAAACTGCAGAAGAAAGAAAGAACCTTTAGCTTTGCTAAAGGATGCAAATCCAAGTCTGCCCAAATGTTAAACTCTCTTGCTTTTCTTTGGGTCACAGGCACTTTACTACTACTTTCTGCAGCTTAAATATAAGTGAACTAGTCTTGCTAGACAGTTGCCAGACTAGCTTTTTGCTTAGGAAGATAGATAAAGCTTTCTGCAAGGACTCTAGTGCTTTGTAAACAGATGTAGAAGCTAACCTTCGATCTAGGACTGTTTCTTCCAAGAGAACAGTTCATCCTGTGGATGTTTTAAAATGCCTCTTTGCATTTAAAATACCTCGCCACAGTAAGGGAGCTGTAAGATGTGGCAAGCATCCAGTTACTTCTCACGCTTTCCTTCCTGTTCAAAGGGTATGGGGAAGTACATGTCAGTGAGAGTTAATAAAACCAAAGTATGTCTTATCCCTTTACATTTTGCCTAATTAATGTCTGCTCCAAATAGCAACCCACTTCATCTGCCAAATGCCCGGTCCCCAAAGTAGCCCAGTAACATGGTTTATTACTAATATTGAAGGACTTGTCTTAACTGCTGTGAAACATCTGTGAGATGCTGCTCATGATCCTCATTTTTAGAGTGTAACCTGAACCACATTTAGCTTTAGTGTGATATTGCACAGTTCCCTTTCCAGACTAGGAAAAGAGGCCACCCTCTTAAAGACTCTGTGAGAAAACAGACATATAGCCAGACTGTATGAACAGATGGTCTGATGTGGTACTTGACACCTTCTTGTGACACCCCCCTTTATCCCCATGCACAGGAAGGCTGAAACTGAGCCGTATTGTGGCTGAGTCTCTGAAGGCATCAGCAGCAGGGGTAGGAGATGGCTTACTACTTTTGCTGAAAATGCTGCTTGCAGGAAGTGCTTCTATATCCACATTCTTGCTCTGGTTAGCTTAACTGTGATGACTTATGGGAAAATAAACTACAAAGTAAAATAATCCATCCTATAAAACCTGGCTGTTAGCCTCAGCGAAGAGGTGGGCATCCCATGACCTGCATGAGACCGTTTGGAAAGTGCTCATGTCAATCATGTATTGTCTCTGTAAAGCTTGTTCTAGTGTTTCTGTGTCCAGCCAAAGTGTAAAGAAACACAATACCAGGTATGATACCTTTGTAACCAGGCATGCTCCCAGGTCTTGAGTGGTGCCAAACTGCATGCCATTATGATCAGCTGCTGCATGTGAAATTCTTATTTTTTCAGGATACTGAGTAGTCTTTCTCCAGGCAACTCTGACCTGCAGAGCAAAAACATTAGTTCAAGTGATAAACTCCAGAACAAAGTCATCAGACTCACGGCTTGGCCGCATGCTGTACTCTGACACCTATGTGTCATATCCTGAGGGCAAACTGATCCAGTCTTATCTAGTGGCTTTTTCGTTAGATGGGCAGAATACCAGTGGTACTGCTGGGACTGTAGCGGTGAGGCTTGGACCAGGTGTGGTATGCATGCCCCATTAGAGTTAGAGGCTTTACATCCAACACCGCAGGGCCCACAGACTTACTGCCTAATACCCACCAGGGCTAGGAAGTGAAAATCTGGGCTTGTGTCTTCAACGCCCAGCACTGTCCCTCCTCTGCTGACACATTTCCAGGTAAGAGCAAGAAGAATTGCTTCTGATTTGAGCTTAGTTTGTATTGCTCTTAAAATAGCCTCAACCTTGTAGTCTGATTCTAGATGATTAATATAGTGGAAAACACAGACCGCTTCTGCAGGTGTAATCTTGTTCCTTGTGAGTACACCCACGCATACTGTACTCTCCTTCCTATTACTGGAGAAGGATGTCAGGGGCTCGTCTACACGTAACCACTTACCCTTTCCCAGGATGGGTAGATCCAGCCTTAGAAGTTGATTTTCACAGCTCTTGTCAAACTACAACTTCGCACTGTCTTGTTTTTGGATCAGTGTAGAAATGTGGTACTTCCTCCTGGGATCGAATAGTGTTTTTTGGGGTTTAACTGTGTGGGGGGGCTTCTGTTGTTTGTTTTAAATCTTGTAGAACAAGACTGCTGCCTTGTCCCCTTTCCCCTACTGTGTCCAGCGCGTTTTCCCTTCTCTTCAGTCTGGATACCCAGTTTGGTCACTGTTGCCTTAAAGTAGCTGCCCAAAGACAAGTACAAGAGGGGACATGCAGTATCTTATATCTATCTTAGATATGTGTGGGGAAACAAAGGTGACCTGTAGTAAACAATGTATGATGCTGATGCCTGGTAGAGAATGAAACTGAACATATATATAAAGGGGAAGCAAATGCCGTTTCTTCCCTTCATCTGAAGAGAAGTTTAGTTTCTTGTCTGCAGCTGATGTTGGATAATAGTCTTGTGCAGACTGGGATTTCACTACACAGGTGCTCAGTGAGATCTAATAGGATGCTATGCTGTCAGTGACAGACAAACTGATCTGATGGGCTGGAGGATGGAAGGTGCATTCTCTTTCTGCGCAGACCTGACCTGTACAGGCCAGTGGCAGAGAACTCTAGAAACAAAAAATACCTGCTTTCAAAACTTTCTGGGATGAGACTAATGCTATGAGCAGATCTGCGAAAGCCAAGTTAATGCAAGCTTTTATAGTGTTCTTGGGAATATTTGCATCTAAACTGTTTTAGTTTTCCAGTCACCATCAACAATTCTGCTATGGCTTGTTTTCGTGTACTGAAGGTACGAAGCTAAGACTGTTCCAGAAACCAGCTACAATTGTTGTGTGGAATCGTTGTCCTCTTGACATGGCTGTATCTGTGGTGGTGTCTCTCTGGGAAAGGAATGGCAAAAAGCAACAGAACGCCTTGAAACACAAGGAGAAAGGTATAGCACTCTGAATTTCAGAAGTGAAGCAGTGAGGCTTTAGGAGTAGTACGGGCCTGGCTGTAAGGTCCCTGAGTGCGGCAGGGGTATTTGGGGTTAAGAACACCACTTGCCTCTAAAGAGCAACATTTCTAAATGTCTCTTACTGTGATCTAATACTTATTGAATGAGAGCAGTCTGCTTGCTTAGGTGGTTTCAGGCTAACCCTTTCCAGAGATGAGCGTATCTGTGCTTGGAAGACCCAGCTGAACCACCTCTTCCACTTCCTTCATGGACTGCTGCTTAGATGGCAAAGCTGTCTGGGTAAGCTGTACACTTGCTAAGGCAGGATATGTGAAAACTAATATTAAATTTGTAGAAGCTGCAGTACTGACTAGCTGCACTTAACTCGGCAGGAGACTGCACGATACTCACTTGACAAAAAGCCAATACCTGTGGAATTTTAGACCCTTTTTTAGCCTTCAAGGGTTGAATCCTGGATGCCTTCTCTGGTGTGTACTACTCTGTTGGGGGAGGCTGCCGTCCAGAAGACTGAATACCAAGCTCCTGAGGTTTTACTTTATGTGGATCCAAGCTGCTCTGTAAATCCAGAGTCTTGGAAAATCTCCTGGGAGAATGAAGGAGGGAGTAGATGACATCAGCTGGAAACTTCCCAACTCATTTTGCATCTCACATGCAGACTTCAAGTTTATAAAATTCAGCTGAATTTCAAATTTGGGTGAAATGAACTTCTTGATAGATTTAGTATCTGTTTCTGGGTGGGGTAACTAGTCAAGGTGTTTGGGCTGCATAATACAACAAACAAATGTGAGCTGCTTCCTTACCAGATAGCAGCCTGCATAGTTGGCAGGGCTCATGCATTTCCAGCACAGGTGGTTGGTTCCTACTTGCCCTGCACTGCAGGATACCAAATGTATGCTGCTAGAGTCATCTTATCTCACATACCCATAAATCTGGGTGTCTTGAGGAATCCTACAAACTCAATAGGGATGGGTGAAGAGTCTGCCTGTAGGTGGTTGTACAACTGTGCACAAAAGCCTAGTACTTAACCAGTAGATCACAAATCTGAAGATCTGAATGTCATACTATTTCTGCTATAGGTTGTCATCCAGACCTTGCTAGACCTTCACCTGACCTGCTTCAACAGGTGACAAAGCTATAAGACTGGCCTGAGGAGCTGAGGGACAGAAGCTAAGGATACTTGCTCTTTACTTTAGCAAAAAACTTTGAAACTTGAGGAGGTCTTCGTGGATACTCTTAGTAAGACTTGAAGAATGTCTTGACAGAACCTGTTCTCCATTCCATCTGCCAGGCTACTAGAAGCAGCCTCCCCTCCTCCCCACTGTGGGACTGCTCAGGATCATGGCAGGCTGACTGTACTGTATAACAGGTGACGTGATGAAAAAGCTTTTTGTTCTGCGAAAAGCTTCGTGAGCAATCGGTACCTGCTGGGACCTGGACTGTACTGATCTCTGGTAATGCAGATAGGCACTTAAAACAGCGGATGAGCAGCTACTTGGTGCACTGAAGATGAAGCTGATGCATGAGTCCCTGGCACTGAAGTCATACTCTTCATATAAAACAATTAATACTAGTCAGTATTTCAAATGCTTGTAAGTATGATAACTACCCCGACAAGTAGAAATGCAGATAGCTGCAGATCTCCTTTCCTGCTAGGCTGTGCAGGACATGCTCCTCTTTCTGTGGTAAGAGCAGACTAGAACACATGACGCAGTCTTGCTTCCCGAATTGCAAAAAATCCAAGTCCTGTGGAAGAAAGCCAGCACCAGTTAACATGATGAGGAGGTGCTCTGCTGAAAGGATTACAGCCTGAGATGACTTAGATTGCTAGGCCATCTGCTGTGACGCTTCAAAGCCTACCTCTTTCTAGCAATAGCATAAGGCTTCAGCAAACTGATCCCGCCTACTGTTAAATGAAGGTTCGGCAGTCATTAAGCATTGTTCCTTGTGCAGTTAGCTAGGAGGCTCCACCCATTAAGAAGGACAAATAGTTAGCTTCTCACTTGGCCTTCAACTACTGAGAACTAGCCAAGTGGCAGGGCATGATGCCAGCCGTGACTGCCAGGGGAGGGTTCTGCGATGGCAGATGAGGCTGTATAGCACAGCAGTACTTTCAATGTACACATCCTCTGTCTTTTCTCCCCACCACAGCTAGCAGCCCTCCTGCTCCTAACCAGAGTTGGTCTAGAAGCTTTACTTGATCTAGATCTGGGGTGTTTCATCCAAGGCTGAGCTCAGGTAAAAACTATTAAAGCCTTTATTTTAAGACCTGAGACATTCCATAGTACCCATGACTGCAAGAACCCACTCAAGTAGATTGAAGTGGATTCCAGCCTTCACAAACCTCTGCCCTGCTTAGAAGGTGCAGTATGTGCTAGTATGATACTGTTATCTCCCAGCAGAACTGGTGAGGAAAGTTGCTAACTTCATGCAAGCGGTGTCTTTGGTCCTTCCTGTAGTTGGTCTGACACCTTGATGCAGAGTTTTTGTATTTTAAGCAGATTCCATCATATTCTCTAAGTTCCCTTTTGGAAGGGTTTTGTTACAAGATTTTGAGGTCTCCTGTGCAACCAGGCTTAGGCTGTTTCCGCAAGTGAATTCATTTCCATACTGGAAGCTTAGAATTTGACTGGCTGTAGTTCTGGCATAACTTGTCTTATACTAATGCTTATTGCACATGGGCAATGATGAGCTGTCTTTTCCTTTTGGAAACAGGAACAACAGATTTGTCTACAGCTGCTGCGATGTCCCAGGGTTTGCTTTGCTCTTTACTCTGCTCAGCCAAATACTCCTGTTTAGCTGAACTGCAGATTTTCTGAAGCCATCTCCTGTTGCTAATCTTATCCTGTCTTCTGCTTATTCTGTTTGTGTAACAGCAACAGAACTCCTTATCTGCTGAGTTATTGTAGCATTGCTTCTTCCTGTTGTACACGCTCCTGCTATGTTGACTTTGAGCCAGATGCTTGGGTAGTTCAAGCTGTCTAACTCATGTATGAGCTGGCAAGCTGTGCCATGCTCATCCTGCTCTTTTGCCCTCTTAAGAGAAGATCTGAGTGCCCACCTTCCAATCTTTGCTCGCTTGCCAGTTAAATCCAAAATCTCTCATCTGTTGGCAACCACTTCTGAGCGTTAGTTGGGAGAATGCATCTAACCTCTTTGTTAGTAGACAATAGCTAAGATCACCCCTTTCCCAGAACGTCTAGGCTAAAGCATTATTCTCCCTACTCTATGAGGCAGTCCTCAGGGTGAAGAGCAGTACTACCACTGTTCTGCATGACTGCAACAGGCAGAGGGCTGTCTGTAAAGTCCCAGTACTCATGTGATGGGTTTGTGACCAGTAGGAACTTAGCCCTGTTCTTAGCCGTTATCAAAGGTAGACATTCATAAGTAGCTTTCACTTGAATCTCTTGCCTGTAATTCTGAACCCTTGAACACAGGAGGATTTCTTTTGAAGACAGGGACCACCCGTGTCCAGCTGGAACGTAAACCACAATTGCATAAGGAATACTGATGAACAAAGAGGATCTTACCCAAACAGGATTGCTTTGCTAAGATTACGTGTTTCATTTGTCCATTTAAAGACTGTGTGAAGCTAGGGCTAAGCAATAATTCTAAAACTAAAACACTTGTAGTTAATGTGCTGCTTAGCTGTAGTGATGTTTATCTGTCTAGCAACCAGGGTAACCTTTGTCCTTACAAGGAAAACATAAACCTGTTCTTGTGCTACTAGCTAAAACAAACAAAAAACTTCCCCCCTTTTTCTGAAAAGAGCCATGGATCCTTGGGACTTTCTAATACTGTTGTCAGATTTTCCTACATGTTGTACAAATTGTCACATGCGGTCAGCTCCCTCTGCTACAAAACCAGAGCACAGAACACATGTGAAGTTGCTGTGATATTTATGCAAAGTGGAGTAACCGCTAGCTGTATGGCATAGTTGGTCTACATCAAAGTGTGAGACTTGAAGGTGTGGGAATGTACCAAGCTGGCTATAAAGTTGTGTTGTGTGTTCGCC
>VZSZ01001016.1:35731-72192 GCA_013398815.1 Ibidorhyncha struthersii
TTGGAGGATGGGAATGAGGACCTCTCCAAACAAAACACAGTGTTTTCATTTGCCTTAGAACTCCAAAAGGGAGGTGTGTGTAGACACTGGTGCTGGAGCGTATGATTTGTGACTGTCCTGTAGTGCAGTGATGGCAATTCAATCTCTGACTGCTGTGAACATGTTTGGAAGTTAATGTACTGGATAGGAAGCCTCTGATACAAGTTTGCCCTTCTTCCTCTACTATGGGAGTCTCCAGAGGCAAAGGCTGACTGCATTCCAGTCAACCGAACTGTTGCCACTTTGCCTGAAGCCTGTCTTATAAGTAGGTCTCCTGATTTGCCTAGCTGTTTTGTTTTCAGAGTCTAAGTTGGTTCAGCAATACTTCTACTTCCTCATGAATAGAAATCAGGTTGTGTCATACTAAGGGATGACAGATACTAAGGGATACTTACATATGGTGGGAACGCACTTTCTCTTCAACTTGTGCAACAGTGGAACAGCCTGATGCTCAAAGCCCAGACATTAGGGGTTTGCCCAGGTGTCCTGGAAAAGGGTGATCCTTGGAGCTGATGAAATAAATAGCCCTTGTAATCTATCACTGAAGCTTGTCAGTGGCATCTTTGAGAATACTGTGCTTTACAGTGAATCTGTTTGCTTATTAAAAACTTGCTGTTTTTTCCTCTCCAATACAGGATCTCAGTCTACCCAATGGCACACCTGTGGACACTTCTAGCCCAGCCTCCTCCTCATCTCTTCTCAACAGACTGCAGCTGGATGATGACTTGGATGGGGAAACTAGAGACCTGTTTGTTACTGTTGATGATCCCAAAAAACACGTGTGCACAATGGAGACGTATATCACTTACAGGGTTACAACAAAGGTACCAAGTAACATTCTGCTATCCTAATACTTTTTTCTTTGGGGAGTTTTTTTTAGGACATGTTCTGCACGTCTGCGCCTTGTAATGTATTTCCTTATCTTGAAGGCAAGAGCTTATGCCTTTCGGTACCTTGTGAGTGTGGTGAAGGTGTGACTTCTCTTAGCAGAACTGTTACTACTTCAGTATGTGAAACTATGCAAAACTTTTAACGAGTCAGCTTAGATTTTTGTCTCTGAGTCTTAAACACAACTGTTTGTAGACTTGCAAGGCCAGTTTCTTTCATTAACTTCAAAGTTTATTCATATAAAGTAATCTGACACCCATTTGGTTTGAGTTACCTTCGCTGAAGGGGAATGTGCCTTGTTGATTCACTGTTAAGCACCTCTCATTTTGTCTGTCCTTTTCTGAAATGCTTTAAGCTTGTTGCTTTAAGTGTTTACCATACTTCCTCTATCAGCCACTTACCTAAATCATAATCTCGATCCTCAACTGTAAATTAGCTTCCATGCAGTTGTTGGTACAGAAGGCTGTATAGCTGCTACTAAAACTAAGTAGCCTAAGAATGCTACTGCCTACCAAAAGAAATATGCTAGAGATTTTTTCAGCATGTGTTATTGTTCAA
The DNA here is from genome assembly GCA_013398815.1 of Ibidorhyncha struthersii. NCBI lineage: Eukaryota > Metazoa > Chordata > Aves > Charadriiformes > Charadriidae > Ibidorhyncha > Ibidorhyncha struthersii. Next base: position 37,217 of record VZSZ01001016.1, read on the forward strand.
GCATTAATGCAATCTAATTACATTAATAGGAAAAGTGATCTGAAAAGTCCACTGCACTAACAACTGGAACGTTGATTTCTGTTAAGTAGCTCATTCTCATTAGCTTCAGCAACGAGGTGATGTTGACATTTGTTTTGGGCACTTGTAGTTACCTAAGGGAAAAAGTGTTCACTAATTTCACTAGGAATATACTTGATCCACTTGTGCAAAAAGATTAACATTCCTTTGGCCTACTTCAATGGCACTGTGTACTGGAAAGAAAATTTTCCTTTGAGATAAGGAAGCCTTTACAGGCCACAGATACTTTTTGTTTTTTGTTTTTTTTCCCCCCCCTAAAACGTCTACTCCAAAGTTCCACTTCCAGGCTGCACAGGATAAAATGTGGTTTCTCTAAAACAGTAGCTTCCGCTTACTGCACACTTTTACCATAGGTCTGTCATTACTTATTGCTCTGAGTGTCTTAATCTTGCAAGAAATGCTGTATGATAACTACTAGAAAATGCTGAGAAGTATTGTAGGAAACTTTTCTACTTGGAGCAACTTAGCCTTCAGCTGTTACATGATCAGAAGGAATAGGAAGCACAAAAGGAGACACAACTTTCCACAGGCAAGTGGCTAGAATTGGCTGTAGTTGTTAGTCTCTTAAATTAAGATCCAATTATTCTGTCAAGATAAAATACCTCTATGCAGTGGAACCCTAATAATGTTCCTCTTCTTGGAAACCTGTGTTCATAAAAGGGTTCCTTTCCTTCTTAAAGTGGAACTCTGGAACGTGGGCAAGGTATTTACTGTATTTAGATCAGATGTATTACCCAACAGCTTTTTTTTTTTTTTAAATGAAAACCCCCTCATCCTGTACTTCTGATTTTGCGTATCTACCTACCCATCTGTTAATACTTGTTTTGTTTGGGATCTCACCGTAGCACGTAAGTCCGTTATATCATAGCATTACAACACTATTGTGAAACAGTGCATAGTTTATTCTTATCAATCACCATGAAAGCCTCACCTCTTTGGGTTTATTATTCTTGTAAACTTCAGTCTAACCTCTAGAGTCAGCACCTCTAGCACTATTTACCGTTGTTTAAAAAAAGGCTGTTTGGAAGACTAGCAGTATTAATGGTCTGATTCATTCTTGCCATACAGACGAGGCGTCTTTAATGCCAAGCCAATTGCCCAATCAGCCATTGTAGCTGAAAGCAGTAATTAAACATGACCAAAAAGCTGTATAGGAATAATTCCTAGACAGTGACAAGGTGAGTGTTGATGCTTGCACCTCCAGGTTGCAGGTCAGAGTTCTATAGCAGACCTTGCTCCTGTCACCAGTGTAAGGCCATACCTTCCCGCCGTCTCCCTTGCAGTCTTGAATGAGAGGGGTTTGAGACCTGTAAAGGGCTGAAAGGGTCTCTGTGGTGGCTCTGGATGAAGAGGCAGGGGTGGCTGCTTTTTTTCTTTCTCCACTGAAGAATGCTACTGGAGCCTGAAAGGTTTGGATAAACATAGGTGCTAGAATGAGTTACACTGAAGACTTCGTGTGAAAAGCAGCATTGCTAGGTGGAAAAGGGTAATGCAATTGCTAGTGGTATAACATGTGCTTGTGGCTGTGACTGGACACCACTGTAGGGAGGAGTGTAACCTTACCACAGTCTTGTTTTTGTCTTGTGTGGGGTTTTTTTTCTTTCTTTAGGAAGGTCCTTCATCCTAACAGGAAAAAAAGAAGTCTTGCAGTATGCCACAGACTTCTCATCTGCTGATACCTTTGTCAGCAGGTGGTGACAACTGAGGAAGGGTGCAAAACATTTGGTCCAAAACAATAGCTTGCAGGGAAGCTGAGAAGAAAGCTTAGAGTTTACTTGGCCCTGCTTGTTCCCCTGCTTTCACAGCTTCCTAGTAAGAGCTAGGTAGCATTCCTCAGCCTGTCTTCTGGATGAACACATTTAAAGAACATAATGGGAATCCCCAAAATAATGGGGACAGTGATTCAGACCTGGCTCTCTTGGTTCTTTCATACCCTGTTTTCTTGCTAACAGGGGTTTTCTTGCATGGTGAGGCTAGTGAAACCAAAAGGGTGGGTGAAACTTGTGCTGGAACTTAACTGGCTGTGGCTGTGATGACTGAAGTGTCTTGGGTGTTATAGATGATATATCTTTGTGGTCTTCAGATAGACTGATGTGCACTGTAGAGGGATTTTATCAAGCAGACCTTTCTGAGGAGGGAGGGGGGAAATAGAGTTTACCCTTATGGGGGGGAAATAGAGTTTACCCTTATGGGGGGGAAATAGAGTTTACCCTTATGGGGGGGAAATAGAGTTTACCCTTATGGGGGGGGAATAGAGTTTACCCTTATGGGGGGGAAATAGAGTTTACCCTTATGGGGGGGAAATAGAGTTTACCCTTATGGGGGGGAAATAGAGTTTACCCTTATGGGGGGGAAANAACTTCACTTTTGTTGTACTTTCTACGATGGCAAGGCCTTATGTGCCTTTTCCCATGGAGTTCTGAACAGCTGTGTGCCATTCCTCAGAGTCACACAGTTGCTTTGCAGGCTTGAAGGGAGACGCTTTTACACCAGTCAGTACTGAAGTGGAAGTCTTGTGTTTGTTTTTTTTTTCTTGTTCTTCTGCTTCCAGTGCATCTATCGGGTGGCTTACCTGAGCACATGAAACGGCTTGATCACTAGAGAGGAGGAGGTTGAAGTTGGTCTTTTTCAAGCGAGCTAAACTATTTGAGGCAAATGAAACTATGAACTGCTAAGAACACTGACCTTGCTCCCTTCCCCCCTCTGCCATTCTCCTCTTTTCCTAGTTGAAGATTTTGCCCCACACTTAAATAGTAACATGGAGGGGAATCCATAGTTAGGTGTAGCAAGTAAAAGACTAGAACTAGGGTACAAAAATAGTTTCACGTAGTCATCACAGGCTAGCTTTAGGTTTGGCTTCTAACTCCTCTCAAGAAAGACAAGAATCTTACACAAGACCAAGACTTGGTGCTTGCCTTAATATTGCCTCAAGTGAAAACTATTCCAATAACAGAGGTAAAAGTGTCTGTAACCTTGCCCACTTTCCAGCAAGTAAAACTGAGCCCGGAATACTGCAGTGCTGACTTAGTGGAACTGTGCTGGAGTCTTCAATAAATCCCTGGAAATATCTTGCCCATTATTTTTGGGAGGTTGAGATCTGCCACATAAGTTTCTAGGCTTTCTTTGGGAGAGACCTGTTTCCTTGCAAGATGAGATTTATGCAGGAGATGATGATGAGAAAGCAGGAGAAATTCAACTGTGTCAAAAACATGGACATTTCACTTACTATCCCTGGACGGCAGCATGACCCGCTTCCTTTTCGTGTGCAGTCTGGAAAAAATAGCTCATGCTAGGCTAATGAACAGTTTGATCTGAGATCCAAATTCTTTCAGCATTATTGAAGTGTCATTAAAACCTTGAAGGGCCCTTTTGTTCTGTCCAAATAGTTTTGAAGAGCTTATTTGCTGTCTAGATTTGACAGCCCGTACAGCAAACAGTGAAATGCTGATGACTGATGTATTTTCATCTGCCTCCCTCTGAGGAACAAAACCTGATATACGGAGAACTTTGCAAATCTGCTTGGTGATGCAAAGGCAGCAGGAGCAGTTTGCTAGAGATGAGCGATAACGACTGTAAAATTTGTGCACTGGGACTCATCCTGCTTTCCTACTTCTAGACTAAATCGTATCTGTAGTTTTCCTTAATTGTTAGCAGAATACTGGTTAATAAGGTTCTCAGCACTAACAGATGCAAGCCTTTACCTTCATCCTCATGCTACACCATGTAGTGTGTATATGTCCCGATTACTCTCATTCACTCACTGTCTGATCTGTGTTAAGAAGCCTTTGCTCAGTCACAGCCAGTTCACAAAAGCTCTCCCTGCTTCTAAATCATTACTTTTTTTTTTTTAATTTCAGGTCATCTCCTGCAAGGCTCATGTATAGCTGCCCTATTAACAGAACAATACAGTCAGTATCGCTGGCTGATGAGTGCTGTCTACATGTGAATGTATTATCTTGTTCTATTGTAGTGCTGTTCAGTGTCTTACTCAAAACAAGTGAAAATGGTTCATATGAAGTCTCAGAAGTTTCACTTGTAGTGTGGCACCCTGACACGTTAAATAAGCTGTTGTTACCCTGAAGTGTAGCTGAGTAAAGCACAAAGCTGCAGTGGATATCTAGGTCTTGGTAGTTCCTCATCTACAAACAGAACTGCTCCATTGGTGAGCATTCATTATGTTAGTCCATGGACTAATGTGTATATCTCTTAGCATAGCTAGCAGGTCAAAGGAGGGAGGAGGTGAGCTTGATTTCTTTTTTTCTTTCTCTCCCTTCTTTTTCTTGAAACTAAACCATTTTGTAGGTAATACCACACTAGCATGCTGTCTGTAGTATACTAGAGCTTCTGTTCTGTTGATAGTGTGTTAAGGCTGCTGGCTTCCCTGTAGGAAGAGATTTCTGGTGTAGAACTTGTACAGCATCCCCAGTGGGGATTGGTGGGAGTAACGGGCAGTCCCTGGAGAGCTGGAGCCAGCCAGAGAGCAAGTGAAGAGACATCCATGCATTTAAAGGCTGCTACTTGGCTCTCTCCAAATCTGTGGCAGTTGCTCTCAGTCTGGAAGTAAATACAAAATCTCTGCTGGAATTTAGCAGGTTTTTGTAGTGGCTAGGGGTAGAAAAGCAACCTAGTGCTAGACTCGGGGCCAGATCAAAGCTGGGAGAGCTGGTATGTTCCCCAGAATGCAGTGATTTTAATGTGTAGCTGTAGACATGTAGTGTGCTGGTGCTGCAACATCACCTTCATTGCAAGATAGTCTTGATGCTGTATAAATCAGTATAGTGCTCTAGTCTTCTCTGCGAGCTGTGCTTCTCAGCGGGGCATAATGGTAAGGACCATCTACCTTCCAATCAGGGCTATCACAATACCAGGCTCTTTAGCAAAGACTCCTAGCTGGTACACAGTTTCAGCAGTGATTTTAGGCAGTTGCAATATGTGCTGTCCCAGCAGTCCCACACAGCCAGCTTCCCAGGCTATGGACCTTTTGAGGACCGGATAAAACATTTGCCAGAAGTTTCTTTGCATACTTCCCTTCTGTCTCAAACTCGTAATGGCAAGTTTAACTTCTTGCCTTGAAGAATGAAAACTTTAGAGATATCAGTACAGTAAGTTAAAGCTTTAATCAGGCATACACAAACTTAATGTAAACTCATTTCTTCCTCTCGGAAATCAATAAAAACAGTCCTTCTCAAACCTAGCAATGGCTTATGTTGTAATCTTTTACCCTTGAAGGAGTCTCATAAGCCTGTCACTTCTGGAATACGGGGCAGTGGTGAAACATTTTTTTCCACCCACAGTTAATGCATCTCATAGCATAAACAAGTCATTAGATATCTTTGCTTGATGGCTGAAATAGTCTTGTCCTTGGAATGAAGATTTCGTGCAGTCTTCCCCGCAAACTTGTAACTGCCAAGAGATTAACATGGTGCACAGTACTCTCCTCTCCACAGACTCCTCCCATAAAGTTTATCTGCGCAGAACATGTAAGGAAGTATGAATAGATCTTAAGAACCTATCATCTCCAAGTAATCATTTTTCACATTGCTGACTTTCCCAGTGCTTCAAAGGCCAGAGGATCTTTCTCTTATGCTGGCTGCAAACACAATTTTGGGGATGGAGTCCCTGTGCAAGGCTTGTCTGGCCTCACCCTTACCAGTGATGGGTGTACTGCATTTGCTGCTAAGCTCTGAAGTGAGAGGTTTTGGTGCACACTAAGCATATCCTGTTCTTCTTTTCCAGACCACGCGAGCAGAGTTTGATTTGCCAGAGTATTCTGTCCGCCGGCGGTACCAAGACTTCGACTGGTTGAAAAACAAGCTGGAAGAGTCTCAGCCAACACACCTCATTCCTGTAGGTACTAAGCAAGAATCTCCTGTTAAGGACAGTTCTTTATCTGTCTTCCAAGGGTGATATTTTGCTGATATGTCCCTTTAGATTTAAATACAGTAGTCCGTTCTCTTCAGTATTTAGATTTAAATACAGTCCTTCAGTTTCTTCTAGGGGAGTGGGAAGAGCTTCCCATTCGTGACTGATTATGAAGCTTAGACTTTTCTTGGGTGGCACACCCGAGAGGTGAGCTTTGGTAGCCTCCTGTAGGGGAATATGCACAGTGACTACATTTGTTGTGGCATAAATGGAATATGTGTCATCTGTTTGCTCAGTTATTACATCTAGATTTCTGAGTATCTGAGGCTTATGAAAAGCTACACAGGTACTTCAAGTCCTAGTCTCAGTCAGTTTTCAAGATGGCCTTTTGAGCTGGTTTTAAAGAGAGTATTTTAAAACTGTTTGTGCTAACATTCAGTAGCACAGACTTACAGATCTTAGCCTCTGGCTTGGTAGCCTTCAGTAGGCAGAAGTTTAGCTAATGAGACTAGCTGAACTACTGCACCCCTTTTTGTCGCTGAAGCTGGCAGTCTGATTAACTTATGTGATATAAAGAGGCAGATACGCATCTTCAGCAGTCTGTTTTTCATGCTGTAGAAGATGTGAAAAGGTAGGAAGCCTGTGAGATCACTACCATCAACTCTTTTCAACAAAGGAATTCAAAAAGGCCTGTAGGAGGTGAATTGTCAGGAAACAGCAATACTGCTGGCATACCTTAGCTCGCCCATCTGGGATGGGGAGGAAAGTTTCTCTGCTCTCCCTCCCTTACCAAGGACTAGGCTGTGAGGTGTATTCAGTTGGGCTGTTCCAGGGTAGAGAGCTATTTAAGTCCTTAATTTCTCTGGGACTTGCCCCTAGGTGGAATAATAGCTCGGTCTCTCAAAGATAAGAAATACTTCACAAAATTGTGGGACACCACTAACTGGCAACAAATCTGTTTACTGAGGGGTAGGGAGCAGAGAGCGAGTGGGCTTGCTGGTGTAAGGTGGAGACATGAGATTAATGTGTTAGCTGCCCAGACACTCTTTTCTCCCTCCCTAGTCTTGGAACAGCTGGAGCTATCGAGGTTAAGCTTCTACAGATTCTTGAGTGTACTAACAGGCTGCCAGTGCTGCCTGAAGGCTGCAAGGCAATAAATAACAGTCTAGTAGCAGAAGGTGAGTCACAGCCAGGGAATCAAGCTGCTTTGCTGTGACCTGGAATTTGTTGCGTACAGAACAGGAAATTTGGCTCTAATACTGGACATGAAACTGGCTGCAGAACAAGGCAATCTCTTAAGTGCCTCTCTTCTAGAAAATCGGGAAGCATAAGGATGCACTGCCCTTTTCTATCTGTCTGTGTGCAAGTTAGCAGTTACAGAATTTCCTATTAATCTTCTCCATGCAGTGGTATGGCGGTGAGATTGCTGAATGATTTATGTATTTATTGCCTAGAAGTCAATGGGCAATAGAAGCTAAAGGCAGTTTCAGGTGCATTGTGACTCAAGTGTATTCTGAAAGGATGTTTGAAGCCAATCTAAGAGCTATCTGTATTTGTAACTGGAGATGCTGCAATCGCTGGAGGGCTTCTGTCTAACAAAATACTGAAAAGGGGTTGTCTTCCTTATCTCTGTATAGTGACTCTACCTAAAATCTTCCTGCAACAAATTATGTGTCTTCTCGGTGCAGCGAGTCATGATAGACTATACTTAGGAGCCCAAACTAAACTGAACATGTGTTCCTTTTCATCTCTTTGGTTACTGATTTTTACTTTTTTTTTCTTTAAATGATCTGAGACTTAGTCTACTCTAATCTTGCAAACAACAGTAAAAATGCTCTCAGATCTGTCTCTAAGATAAGCCTAACATGGCCAAGAATCTTGCCTCTGGATGGTGATGTTTGAATACTTGAAGCCGTGTCTGACAGCAGCGATCTCTGCTCACGTGTCACAGCAGGGAAAGTAGTCTATTAAACTGGAAGACTATAAGGTAGATAAGTAACACAGTTAAAGCAGCATATCAGTTGCTAGCTGTGTGTACTGATTACTTTGGGTGGCCCTCCGAAGGCCTAAATGTAAAGGACTATAACCACTGCTTTATCAGTAAATGGCAGGTTAAATGGCAGAAGTCTCTGTAATAGAGATGCACTCTTCTGTGGGTCTCAAATGGTCAAACTTTAGTGATTATTCACTGCCAGTTTTCATGTGTTTGGTTGAACCAGGGTTCTTTAAACTAGTCCTCCAGCTTGTACTTTTCCTCCTGCATATAGTGCTGAATTGGTGACTTCATAGAATCCCTGCTAAAGTTTACAAAGCAAGGGAAGAGTTTCTTCCTCCCTGAAGACTACTGCACCAAGCATTGTTCTTCTGAAATCTAATGAGAGTGTACCTTACACTGGTTTAACTAGAATGCCTGACCGGATTGCTAAGCATAATAAGATAAGTTTTAAGTTAAAAGAACTAAATATAGTGGTCAAAATGTAGCTGTGTTGCAGCTAAGTCATGCTGGCTGGGTTTTTCTAGGAGGTGTATTCTTCATGTACATCCCACATCAGGTAGGATTGGTGGGAAAGGCATATGCATACAGAGGTGGTTTGTTTTGTTTTTTTTTTTCTTTGGATAACATTTGTCAGAGGTTTCAGGTGACAAAGACTTTTTGTAAAGGAGAATTCTGATTCCTGAATTGGGTGAAAATGCCTGTCCCTGCTAGCCTAAGAGTAAGCAGGTTATCTGGGTGGACTGTTTCACAAGAATAAAATGCAAAGCACAATTTTAAAACTGATACTAATCTTAGAGTCCATGCTGTCCAGAAAGAACAAAAGCAGATCTAGTGGTGGAGCTGAGACTAACTATGCTGAAGCTTCAAGAGTTACCTTCCATCTGAAGCAGTGCTTTGAAGTCTGGAGTCTAAGTGTAAGAGGAGGGACTGCAGAACTAGCAAGTCTGGAGGCAGACTTGAGCTTAGATGTTAAGCTGAACTGCAGAGATGAACTGGTGGAGTCAAAATAGCAGTAAGATGGAAGGGCAAATATGTTGGCAGACTTTTGTCACTTACACAAACGTGCTCAGGAATGTCGGCTATGATAGATGACCAAGTGTGCAAGTGCTTCAGGAAGGCTCCAGCCTGGACTGCTTGGCCGTTTGCTGTGTCAAGCGGGCTCATCTGGCTTTGCTCAATGTGGTGCTATCAGACCTTCACAGAAGGGCCCTGTCCAGGAGCTCTAAATTNTTTTGAGTTTCGTTGGACTGAACAGCCTCGCTTCAACATTCGGCAGGGGGAAGGTGGGGTGTGCGCATTGCTGTGGTGAATAGTGTGCAGCTCTGCTGGCATCTCCTTTAGAGCTGGAGCTTCAAGATGGATAGCAGTAGGGGGCAATACCCTGAGCTGTGCTAGGTGTACTTGGTGTGAGTACTTGTCTGGGCTTCGCTGGTGTGGCTCAGCTGAAACCACTCAGTGGAACTGGTAGCTTTAGGCCAGACCAGCTAAAGGGTAACTCAGAGCAGGGCTTGCTATCCCATCTGATGTATGGTTCCTGTTAGCAAACACAACATTTCAGTTCCTGCTAAGACTGGAGTTTAATTGCTTTGTATGTTTCCTGATACCAGGAAGCAAGTTTTTAGTCTTTTTAATCTTGTGCATTTTGCTTGCCTCTGACAGCCTCTTCCTGAGAAATTTGTGGTGAAGGGTGTTGTCGATCGCTTTTCTGAAGAATTTGTGGAGACGAGGAGGAAAGCATTAGACAAATTCTTGAAGAGAATAACTGATCACCCAGTGCTTTCTTTTAATGAGCACTTCAATGTGTTTCTCACAGCCAAGGTAAGCCAGTAACTTCCAAACACAGTCATCGGCAGGGGCAGCAGAGCAGGTGCCTTTGCAGTCTCTTTTGAAATGAAAGTTAAAAGGCGTTAATAAAACTATATGTGCAAGTGAGAACTTCCCCTAAAATAACAGAATTGTTGGGGACCCTGAATGTTGTGTGTGACAGACCCCTGTGCGTGACAACCATATAGGTTCCCTTTGCTTGAAGGGAGGGGTGTCGGCAGACTTACAAATTCAGTTCTTGAGACTTGCTTGTATTGTATCCCTGTGTCTAGAACGTACTCCTCTGATGCAAGAGAGGTTCAGAATTTAGAAAACTGTAGATTTTAAAAACCTCTGTTGGGGAGGAGGGAGGGTGGACAAGGAGAGATCTGTCTTGTACAAAAGGTTGCAGATTTCTTGACTTCTTTCTTGTCTGTGTCTTCTGTACTGGTTGCACTTGTTGCCCTCAAAACTAAGAGTGAAGACCTCATTCCTGTTTGTTCACAGTCAACAACTTCATGTTCATCTTCTGCGTGACTCATCCAGTAACAGTGCAATTTTCTTTAGCTGTCTTTTGAACTGCGTTTTAAATAAGACTAGGAGGACCTACAGTCATGCTTAGGTTTGACCTGATAAGTGAGAGAGCTGTAAAAGCACGTCTTTGCAATGTCACATTATGCTCGCTCACTCAAATGTGACAATTTAAACTCACTTCAGGCTTGTGCTCTGCTTGCTGGTAATGTGAGACTCAATCTCCAGTTCCCTTTTGTTTCCCCTCCATGGTGAACTTAACCACTGAAACAAGCCAGAAATGCAGAATTTGTTTAGCACCTTCATAGTTAAATGTCATATAGCTTTGTTCTGCTTTTCAGCTGTCGAAGCATGATGATCAACTTTCTTAGCTGCTTAGCTGTTTTCTCCCACCCCTGTAAAATGAATTATAAGAGCTTTATCCTCAGCCCTGGCTTGCCTTGAGAATACAGAGCATCCAGGGAGCCTGAGGGAAAAGGACTCATGTTCTTCGGCTGTCTCTAATGTTGGAACTGGCTGTGTTGCAGCAGTGAGGTGTCAGTTCAGTGGGCTAGGACTTCAGACCTTAGTTACTGCAGAAAGTCAGGAGACCACCCCCTGACTGAAAAAGAGAAACCAACCTTTCTTCAAGTTCCCTGTTTGGACCAGTAACACACCAGAATGCTTGAGAGAGTGAGTAAATAATTTTGAGTTAAAGGGCCTTTTTCTGACGCCTGCTTGCAGGTAGTGCTTAGAACAGGCAGAAGGCAAGAGTCCCTGCATTTAAATGCAAACATAACTCAAAATTATAGTAGCTGCTAAGATGTCAGGTTTTCTTAATCAGATTTACGTTTGACTTATGCATAAGTACTTGGAAGGAATACCGTAGTACGTGTTTTGAATATAGCTGTTGTATTTTTTAAAGAACACTTAAGCTTTCAGTCTAGTCTGTAATAACGTCTTGATTCTTGACCTCTACAAGTCTACTTTGTTTGAAAACATCTCTTCCTCAGGCAGCATAGGATAACCTAGTTATAGCTCTTAAGCCCATTTTGAGGTGTTGAATAGGGACCCCTGCTGGAAGGAGTAAAATGCAAAACAGATAGCATTTTGGCTAACTAAAACCATTTTATTTTTTTTTTCTGATATGCTGTCACGGTAAAATACCCTGAAGATTGTAGGTAAACAACCTTGTTAACATAGGTTGTCTTGAATGTTGATTTATGCAAATGTGAAAAGCGTTGGCAAGGAGATTTAAGCTTTCTGGGCAGGCAACATGGCCACATCTGATCCAGCCTGAACTGCAGTCTGTCTGGCACAGAAGCAGTGCTAGTCTTCCCCTGCTGCGCTTCTTTTTGCATACAGTCTTCCCCTGCCTCCTATCTGACCACACAACTGGTGTGAGGAGGCTGCTGACGAAATAGGCATGCAGTTTGTAGCTCTGTATTAGGTCATCAGAGTCAGCTGGTGCATTTGCATAATACTGGTATTGTAGGCTATGACTTAAAAGTATGTGTGGATCAATAGCATGATCAGTATTGGTGGAAACAGAGCTGTTAATATCACTACTTCCCTGGTGACAGTACAAGAATATGGAAAAGTCTGGCCATGTGCAAATGTGGACCAGTTACTCATTTATAATGTATTTCATACTATTCTCCTGGACAGCTTATCTCTGTCTAGAGGTAGTCCTGAAACTGTGCTTAGCTGTACAACTTGTACAAAGCGAGATTTTGTCCAAGGCTGTGTCACATGTAATCTCTCGCCTTCACAATATTTGATCTTCACTGTATTAATACAGCCTTCACTGTATTAATCTTTCAATGTGCAAGTGAAATATTTCTAAACTCTTGTTTGTTTTTTTTTTTAACTTCCTAGGATCTTAATGCCTACAAAAAGCAAGGAATGGCATTGCTGTCAAAGATGGGGGAGTCTGTCAAATATGTCACAGGAGGCTACAAATTAAGAAGTCGTCCACTGGAGTTTGCAGCCATTGGGGAGTATCTAGACACGTTCTCTCTAAAGCTTGGTACCATTGACAGAATAGCACAACGGATTATCAAGGAACAGTTGGGTAAGGACACAAGGTGCTCTATCGTAATACTTCAGTCTGAGTGCTCTGTATCTTGTTCTGGTTGATGGCGTGACCAAGACAACTCGTGTTAATGATTCTGGCCTGTAATGAGCAACACAGAGAGCAAAATCTAATGCCCCTTGCAGATTTGAAACAGGCCCAAAGCCTAACAGAGTACCTTATCTTAGCTCAACTCTTCAAATATTTTTTTTTAAAGTCACTCTAGTTGTTACACCAACTGCTTTCCTACTAGACTTATTTTTGGAAAGTTTTTTGGGAGGGGTAAAACCTGTAGATTCCATCTAGAAGAGCACAGATGGAATTCCTAGATGAAGAGAACCTTTACAGACCTGTCTTAGCAGACCCAATTTTTACTTTTTTTTTTTTTAAAATACTTCGATTACTGCACAGATGCAAGTTTCTTTTTATTAGAAGTTTCTAGGAATGGTCAGTTAAGCAGGAGGCAACTTGGACCTGTCATCTGTGCAGCTATGGAGCTCTGTCTATCAAGATGCTAATGCAACACAAGACTCCTGGGGGAGTTAATGTTTGCCAAGCTTGGTGCATAGTTTGTCCTTTCTGGTGTGAGTGTTTGCAGGTGCTTGTGCCTCGCTCTTGTTCTGTTAATCTACTTTTCCATCTGCCTCTTGCAGAATACTTGGTGGAACTACGAGAATATGGCCCTGTTTATTCAACCTGGGGAGGGCTGGAGGTTGAGCTATCGGAGCCACTGGAAGGGGTATCTGCCTGTATTGGGAACTGCTGCACAGCTCTTGAAGAACTTAGTGAAGACATGACAGAAGACTTCCTGCCTGTGCTTAGGGAATATATATTGTACTCGGAGTCGATGAAGGTAAAGAGAGCCCTATGGCAGAAGACAATGTCACTGTCTTTGCATGGAATGATNGAGAGCCCGATGGCCGAAGACAATGTCACTGTCTTTGCATGGAATGATATATCAGCGATTTCATTCTTTCTGACAGCAAGAAGTGTTGGTGGCGCGAGAAGTGGGGAAGTAAATAATACATTAACTAGGAGGGTGTTTTCATAATCAAACAAAACTAGGTATGTTTAGTAGCAGGGTACTGCATGGGTAGCATTATCTAACTGCTCTGCTAGTCAGTCAAGCTGCGGTCAGAATACTAAGGTGCACACGAAGTGTTGAAGAGTTGCTCCTTCACTGGAGTGGCAGGTGGGACTCTACAGGAGGCATCCTGTGGCTGCCTAGAATCTTCTCTTCTCTTTGAATTGTTTGAAAGTCAGTCATGGCTCAACTCTTCACTGCTGGGTCAGTGTCTGGCCCTGCAGAAAAGGCAGCATTAGCAGCTTCTGTCACTTGTATGTAGCAGGGTTGGGTGGCTTATTCTTGAACCATGTGTCCAAACGGCAGACACTGCTTCCTCTCTCATCCTCATACCTTAAGCAGGATGTGTCATTTGTAAAGTTCTGTCAAGTTCTGCATACCAAATAACTGCTTAATGATGTTGTTCTGTGACTGTTAATTTCTCTAAGAACTTAGTATCTTACTGCTTGCGCAGAAGTGATAGAAGCTGCAGGTTTTATTCTCTTGAATTTAAGGAGCATCAGTAGTCAATCCCATTGCATGGGGAGAAGAATCACTGAGTTAACTGCGTTGAAAACTGAAACCGAAGGACTCTAGTTCAGCTGTTAGAGCTTTTCACCACATGCCCATCGTAAATGATGTATTAGCAGTCCCTCTGTGTGGTACTAAGAGACAAATTCCTTCTGAGGACTTTCCGTTTGGAACAACCATTACAAGACTATGGTATGCACTCCTTTAGAGATCTAATAGCCTGTTGTAAACCTATGGTCTGAACATGGTAGTCCTTTTCCAGCTTAATCTTAGTCATCCTATACTTCTCAAACTGAGAACTGAAACACTTACTTGCGGATTTCTGTTCTCAGCTTCAGCTAGCTAGTTGTATGGCTCCTGTCTTGCCTGGCTGAAGTATCTTGCAGAAGGCTTTGCGCTAATTCTCTGAGTATACTCTTTGCTTTTGTAGTCATGGTGTTGACACTAGCATACAGGAGGTGCATTTTCTTTACAGGACTATTAACACCCAAGTATTGCTGGAACACCCTGAGCTGTAGCTGGAAGCCTTGACCCAGGGTGTTCAGATTTATCCTTATTCTGTAGGAAGATGGGGGGGAGGGTTGTACTTACAAATAAACAGAGCATGAGGCTAGGGGTTAAAGCTTTTAGCCAAGAACATCTGGCTTTTGCTGCTACAAAATGCCGTGGCCTACTGGAGATGGCATCTGAAGTAGCAAGCTGAGTTGTTAGAGGCGCTTTTGACAAATGTAGTGGGGGAAGAATTTTTTTCAGCTAAAAAGCAAGGGTTTCTTCAGGTGAAGAGGTACTTCAGCAGTTAAACACCACTTACCACAGGGAGAGCAGCATTAAAGACTTGCAGCTAGACTACCTGTTGGCTTGGAGACTGCACTTAGTGTCTTTGCCATCATCTGACATCAGCCCTTTTAGAATGGGGCTGTCTCCAAGCTGGTGTTTAACTGCTGAAGTACCTTTTCACCTGAAGAAACCCTTGCTTTTTAGCTTAATTTTTAGGCTGTTGACTTGACTTTCTAGTGCCCTAAAGGATTCACTCTTCCTGTCAGTTATTCTCTGGTAATGGACTGAAAATAATTATTGCATTTGTGTTTTGGAACTGGTTCGATCTAGAAACCACACTTGTGAAATAGCACGTAAGGATTATGGTCCTTAGTGTCCAGTTTGGGCATGTCATTAGCTTTACTCTGTCCGAAAATCAAGAATAAGAACTACCGCTAGCCAAGGCAGACTGTTCCTATTTTCCTTCCCTCCCAAATACCAAAACTTGGAATGTCTCGGGTCATACCAAGTGCAGTTTTCTTGCGCTAGAAAGAAAGGCTGTTGCTGTTTCTGCAGTAAGCAGCTACCTAACTGTCTTCCCAGGCTGCCTAAAACCGAGTAAGTAACTTTAAAGGAGTCTACTCTTCAGGTGCAGGACGCTTTCTGCTGAAAGGGCTGTCCTCTTCACTAGCAGTGCAGTCCTATTCATCAGCTGCTGTGAGGCCTGCTTGTGAAATTAAAGTCAGTTTTGGTCTTTCAGAGCATCCAGAGCATAGCTTTTGGACAGGGTACTTGATGTAAGGTAAGTCTTTAGACACCAGGAGTTCAGTGCAACCTTGACAGCTGTTGCACACTGTACCCCAGGTACAGGTATAGAACGTGATTTGTAGAGCAAACTCAAGCTGGGTGACTGTCCTCAGAGTAAGAACTGCCAGGTTATCTTCACTGTTTTAGAGATGAATGTTCACATTAGTGTCTTCAGGGGCACTGTTATAAGTGAAGGGGCAGCCTGAGGGAACTGCAGGTATGGAGGCGAAGCCCAGTAGTTCTGGTTGAAACAAATGCTGGCTGACTCCAGGGGAGCTCCGTCTCTAGGTTCATTTGAGAGGTTCACAGAAGTGCAGAGGGGCTGGCATTGTGGGCTTGAGTTAAAATGTGTGCTTATAGTGTCTAGGAAAGACCTTTTCTAAAATATAGGCCATGTATGAGATGCCCAGAGGGCATCTCAAATCCTGGTGCAGGGAGGCCCTTCCGAGCGAACATGCAGTACCACGTTTTGTGTGGTACATCAGTGTTGCCCAGGGAAGCAAGTGCAGAGGACACACTCCGCTCTACATAATTCAGTGCTGATATTAAAACGTTATATGAACTCTGTGCTCAGTACTGCCAGAAAGGCTTATTGGATGATGTGATCCCCAGCGGTGTGCTCAGACATTACTTCTAATGCATGTTTAAAGCAAGCACCACGTGAATAGGTAACTGGCTCTCTAAAGGCATGCAGTAAATAAGGATGCTCTTGTGAGGTCTGGTTGTAGTAGGAAGCTGTGTGGTGTGCAAATGGCATAGGATTGCAATTTGAGAAAGGAGGCTGATGGCAAACTCCTGAAGCTCCTTCAGAGATGTGGGCCAAGGTGAAATGTTTCAGCTAAGTACAAAATGGAGAAGATGAAGAAGGACCCGCCTCACTGAAAGCAAGCTAGGTCTTGGTTGTATAGTGACTAATGGTTCAATTCTGAACCATTCTGAACCCAAATAACTGAAATGTGGTGTGCAGGGTTTTTTTCTGTTTGTTTTTTTTCCAACTTTTTAAAAAATTTTTTAAAAATTTTAAATTTTTTTTTAAATTTTCTTCCTCTCTGAGTGAGGCCTTAACAAGTGTAAGTATTGCATGGGCTGTGGTAAGTCTGGGGATACTTTGTACAGAGCTTTTCAGAGGATCTGCTGAAGCATTAATGCATTATTCTCCAACTGAGACAAGATTGCCTGGAGTTGCCAGAGGAAACACTTCCTTTTTCATGTATGGCAAGTGAAAGCGATGGCAATACTTTTCTCATCACTTACAGGTCAGCCATTAATGGCTACTTAAAACTGTATTCAGAAGCATATTGTTAATCGTCCACAGTGGGTGGACTTGAGCACTTAAGGAGAAATAGACACCTTCCCATTGAATCTAGTCTGCCGATACCTGTTAATCATTTGCTACTCCTGGTACAGATCCGGCTTACCACACTAACTCCAGGCTCCTGAAGGCTGAATGCAATTGCTGGAGGCGGTTGTTTTTCTGAGAAGAAATTTCAGTTGACTTAGGTTCAAGAAGCAGTACAAAGTAGAAATACCTGTTAAATCTCTCAGGCTTTTGTTGCATTAGTAACCTCAATCACTTACGGGCTATTCCACATAGTTGCTTAGATTCTCAAAGGAACAGGAGTGTTGTGGTTTTTCAAGCAATCACAACCAATGGCATGGTTTCTTGTCTCTTTGGGGATAAAAGGGAGGCTTAAGCATTTGAAGGTTTTTCCTTTTTGCCTTCTTTTTTTGCATAAACCAATAGCAACTTTGAGGATGGGGTGCCATTCCCATTTATCATGAACTGAGTTTTGTAAGAATATTGATTGCAATGTCTCCTATCTCTACTCTAGAGCAACTGCACTGGTGAACTTCCCTTGACTTAAGAGGGAGCAGGGGGAAGATGATGATTAGTAGATACAGGGCTTGTACATCTTTAATAAGGAAACAGATCTTGGCTAGGCTGGATCTTGGAGCTCTGAGAACTGCTCTTTTAAACAGATATTTCTTTAGGCAGTATGCACATGACTAGTCCTGCTTTACTAGCCTTGTCTGAAACTGTTAAAATGATTAGGTTTTTGTCCTAATGGGGTAATTCCTCCTGGGTAGCAGAAGGGAAGACCTGAAGCATGAACTGGTCAAGTGGGCTACAAGAGGAATTGAAATTTACAGGTGCCTCAGCAGCAAGCATTGGCTGACTTCCCTCTGAGCATTTCTAATAATAACTTTGCATCAACTGAGTTATAAAAAATTACTAGTCGTTTCCTTCTGAAGACTGAAGTTGCCAGCTTTTGCAGACACAGAACTGCTTATTTTTTAGTAGTATATTCTTAAAAAGACTAATTTCTGTGGTTGTTTTTAAATTATAAGACTGTAGTGTAACCTTAGTAGAGACATTAGCGCAATTACAAATAACCTTTTGGACGTAGTACAAGAGAAGAGTAGCCTCTTTTGCTCTCTATTCTGAGAATACTCTGTCAATAAAATGTTTACTGCGTGTGAAACTCCTTCAGGTGGTTTAGTGCTTTTCACGTAAATTGTGCTTTTCATAACTTCAAATTTTTTAATTAAATCAACAACCAAACCCCCCAAACTGATCTAAAAGGAAAGCTTATTTTTGTTCTAACATGAGAATGTAACAGCTTGCTGTAAGGGACTTTGAGGAGTCTTTGCAAGTGAAAAGGAAGATGTAATACCTTCTGTGGTGGCCTTCCTGTGTCTTAGCCCATGCCGTTGTCTACTGCTTGAGGATATCAGAAGCTTCGCGCTAGTCCTTGGCAGCTTTGATGCTTTTCTTTATATCCTTTTCATGCTAATAATAGGTGAGCTGATGAATTGAATTTACTTAGTCAGGGTTATATGCATGGTTGCATGACAGTTTCTGTCTTGCATGCCTCCAGCTTGTCCAAAAGTTGAATTTTATCTGTTCCTACCAGCTGCTGGAGAGCAAGTGCTCTTTGTTTTTAAAAGCTACTCCCTAAATCCTGTAAAATAGGACACAGCAAGGCTGAAAATCTGACTTTGGACTGAGTTAGCACTTAAGCTGTATCACTTGGCAGTTTCTTGCAGGCCAGGGAGGGAAGGAACAAGAGGATCCCTCTCACAACTGTCTCTTCTCTTGCCCACAGAATGTGTTGAAGAAGAGAGACCAAGTTCAAGCGGAGTATGAAGCAAAACTGGAAGCAGTAGCCTTGAAAAAAGAAGACCGTCCAAAGGTTAGCACTTAAAACTGTTCTACAAAAACAGCTTGCACTTATGTTACTTCCTGAGAAGAATGGAGAAACAGAACTTGCTTTGTCTGGGTCTGTCGGCTTCTTTACAGTATAAGCAATTTCTGGCAGAACAGAAGCTTGTTGGCAAGGTGGTGCAAAATAAGGACCTGGGTATGAACATATATAACCTGTCTAGCAACTTCTGTACTACTGATCTCCTGCCATTGAGAGCAGGATGGCTCTGACCTGTGTAACACATGAACAACAGCCAGCAATCACTTGGAACGTTTAGTGACAGGGACCGTAGCAGCAGTAGTGTCAGCAGCTGGCTAACATACTGCTAAATCACCAGCAATCCCTGATGATTTAACAGTATGTCAGTTAGCTGAGTTAAGGTCCTAGCCCTGGCACTGCTGATATGTATTGTAGGACACCTGTTTTGACCGTGGAAGACTCCCTATTTTGTGCCTTCTGCTAGGGAGCCCTTCCTGCATGATGCTGAACAGACACAGTAGCTGTCACTGGGTCACAGGGTTTGGCTGGGCTTCGTGCAGAAGCAAAGCTGTGAACTGGTGTGCTTGTGCTGCCACCTGCTTTCTGCATGAAGCAATGTGCAAGAGCCCTATCTTAAAATCACTGGGACTTTAACCAGCAATGACAACACATTTTGTTCCCTTCCTCTGCTTGGGGGTTATTTGGTTTCCCTTCATCTTTGTGTTAACTAATGGATGACTCTCCAGTATTAGGACTACTGTGCAATAATCTTACAGGAGGTTCATAATGTCTTTAATGTAAGAAGCTGAAGAGGACAGAGCATAGAATTGCAAACAGGCATTTTTCTGGTCTTGTGTCTGTGTCTCTACAAATAGTGCTGTCTTAGGTATTTTGTGATGCTCTTGTATTTTGGTCTTTTGCCTGCCCCACTGCTGGCAGGTGTGGTATGTACTCTTACTTCCTTAGTGTAGCTTTGTGTAAGCAGGTATTCTAAGAAGTTGTATGTAGGATGGGGGGAACTAGATCTAGCATATGCCACAAGCCAACTGAGGTTTTTTGGCTTTTTACTTTATGAAGATCTTGATGCAGTGGAACTGCTGAACTCTGCTAATCTCTCACCTACTGAAAGGCTTTTGCATCTCACCTCTCAGTGGGATTATTGTGTAAAGCACAGCACTTCAATAGCTGTCTAAGACTTTTTTTTGAATACTTATGTCTCCTCTCTGGACTATAAGAATGTATTTTGGCAACTCCTTGTACCTTTTTCCTTACATAAGTCTTTTGTGTCATTTACAAGGTGAAGTTGAATAAACTAATAAAACTCCTTGCATGTTGATAAAATTCTAGCTTGCGGTTTTCAGATCCCTTCCACCTGGAGGGAATGTCCTTATCTGTAAGAGCTGGTAACTCAGAGCAGTGGCTAGCAGCACATCTCACATTAAATGAGGTCTGCTGGCTATGACTTGCTGGAAACTAAAAGCAGACAGATGGTCATAAGCTGGGTTATGCAGCAAATGGCATTTGTGTTCCTTTTGGCATATGTAGCTGATTTGGCAGAAGTTACGTTAAAGAAAACCCCAAAACTTCAGGGGAAAAAAGGCCTACTTTTGGATAATGAAATAAGGGCCTATCATTACTTGGTAGTCTCTTCCACTGGAGGGCATTCTGGGACTCGCTGTATGCATAATCAGATTGGCTTCACAAAGCTCTGTCATTGTCATTAGGTCGTTCTCACATTGAGCTGATCAGCCTAGAATTTGGTGGCCTATAAATGCAGAAGGCTTGCAGGGCTACGGTAAATGTCTGTCAGCAAGTACTGCTCAGAAGGCTGAGGTTTACACCAAAAGCATAGTGTGTGGTGTTTTTTAACACTAGCGTAACAGTATTAGTGCAGAGTCCGCAGCCTTTCAGTTTCTGTTGAGTACAGTGGTGAATTGCTTCTTACCCGTTTTTAACCCACGCTGGAGCTGGTTTTGCAGTAATCCAGCCAATTTAGTGAAGTCCAGGCACTGTTTCCTTTTGGTGAGATGAAGTCCACTTCTGATGATGATGTAAGTTATTCTGTCTGCCTCAAGGCTTTGCAGTGTGCTGATCTATGGGAACATTAAATATGGCAGTGCAGAACTTGAAGTAGAAGGTGACCATATGTATTTACAGGAGGAAAAAAAAAGGCTTGTTACAGTATGTTTCCAGAGAACTAGGAAGGTAGAAAGAGCATATACAGAGATTAGTCGCCTACTAAATGTTGGATTTGTTGTGCTTTGGGACAATTTGTTATTTGGTCATGATGCTGTAGAGGACTTTTAAAAAAGTGGACATGCTTACAGTGCAAGTAATGGCATCTGCACTTGACCACACTAAATTCTAGATGTGAGGCATATTCTTACTCTGGTCTCTTCAAGAATTATGTGAAGACAAATAGATGTAGGTGCAGAACTTTGTATCATATAATGGGGTGACCAGATTCCTGAATATACAGTTTTATGCTCAGTTCTTGCCTTTATGTACATCTCTTCTCAGTTTACATTAACTCCCTAAAATAGTGATGGGCCCTTCTGGAGTGTATTGCAGTTTGAGCCAGTTGTCCCATGGTTTTGAGGTTGGGTTTTTTTTGAGCTATTCAAGTTAGCTGAGAGCAGCCATTGATAAGAAAGTAGGAACTTTGCCCAAAGTCCAGTCTTCTTTCTTCTCAGTTCCTAGTTGCTAGCTAATATTTAATATCTCCACTGCTAAGAGCAGATAAAAGCATCAGCATTGGTGTCTCAACTTATGTCCAGATTTGATGTTAGAAGTATAAACTCTCTTTTCATTAACCTTGCACTTTATATTGAGTGCTTAAATGCTGTTAATTAACTTCAAATTTTGTTTGAGCTACCGAGTTGCAACTTCTGTTGTGGGAAGCTGCCGTTTTGGAAGGAAAGGTATTTACACTCCTGGACAGGACTGGTGCAGATGTAGACACTGTGTTCGTGGTACCTGTGAAGACTTAGCTGGAGTTCATTGCCATTGTTCCTTAATTAGAGCATACGTGACCTGTTTGCTGGCCACTGGGTTGTCCCTGTAGCTCTAAACACATACCATCATCTCAGCCTGACCTGCAGGAGAATTAGCTGTGAGAAAGAACAGACTTTTTTTTTATAGCTTCACTGTGGTTTCAGAAGAAGCAGGAAGCTGGTGAGTGCTTAGAAACTAAATTAATTGGATTGGGAAATCTTATGTGGTTTTGCTTCCAGACTTCATGTCTCTTTCTCTTGATAGCCTAGCCTTTCCCGTTAAGATAGCAGAGTACTTATGACGCAAGGCATACTTGCCTTGAGGGGAGGGGGCATCTTCTAAACCTCCCAGCCGCTGGCTTGGTAGTTCTTGTCTGAAGCCTATGAGAGAACTTCATGCCTAGAGTTGTAGCAGAGTGGATTCTGTAGCCAGAAGTATAGTGCTCTGAGAGGGTGGGGGAAGTGTGTAGCTAATGAACCCCCAAGTTGCCTGTAGCGTAAATCCAGTTGTGTGAGTAAAAGGGGTACTCAAATCCCTTGAGTATGAAGGAGGTGCTTCCTGTGTCTCGAACAGCTTTATTGGAGAATAAATGTAGGACCTTCTTTGAATATTAGTCAATGGAATACTTCAGTGATCGGCCCCAAGCCACATCCTGGAAAAGAACCATAGTTGATACGTTTCTGCCTAAATTGTGTACCCTGCCAAACTGAAAGGTAGTAGTACACCTCTGCCATCCTATATTGTTACCCATGAAAAGCTTCTTACATAGTTTGTTCATCCTCTTCCTTCCCTCACACCCCTCAAAGAAAAAGGGAATTCCCTGGAAGTATCAAGTATGAGAGGAGCTACTACAAACTTCTTCAAATATTCATCATTCTGCCCTTTGCCTTTGTGCAAGTCATGGGTTCCAGAGCAGAAGTTTGATTCTCACATGGGTGCTAGAGCTCAGGGTTTTCCTCTTCTGAGGTCATGGTCTTAGTCTGCATGTCCTTACAGGCTTCCCATCTGTGTGGACCATGCAGCACAAGGAGAAGAGGGAGAAAGGTATTCATGGCTTTCCTGCTTGAAGAAACATTTGTAAATTGTTCCTGTAGTTGCCTGATGGTATACATGCTGTTTGTTAAAACATAAGCAAGGAATGCCAACTTTTTTGGCCTAATCTGTATCTACCTTGGGCTGGGGACTATTGTCGTTATCCATTTAAATCTCTACCTGGGCTTGCAGTAGGCTGTCCTTCAAGATTTCTCTCATTCCTTATGTGTGACTGCGTGTCCAGTGTTGAGCCCAAGGGCCCATGAGCCAATCCACGGTGAAATGCTTCCAGTTCCCTTTGCATTATGATCATCAGTGCTTTGCACTTACATTTTTTTTCAGGCAGCCTTAAGGTTAATAGTGGAAGCTAGAAACTAGAGGCTTAGGAATTTTATTCTGCAGCAATAGGTCATCACTGCTGTTTGTATGCTTCGGTCAAGAGATAACACTGAGGTCTCTTGTCCAGCTCTTTGGAAAAACCTAAATGTTTGTTGTTTCATACACAGTAGTGTAAATCAGGAAATTTCTCATGCAACTGTAAATGGGAAAGAGGAGAGAAAGCTTGCTCTGGAGCTGTAGTCAAGCTGCTCAGTTTGAGAACTAGGAACTGAGCTTAGGCACACAGCACTTATACCAAAGGGCTTTCCTCTTAATGTGCCTCTAGCAAGCTCTTCTGCAGTGTGGCTCCATTTTTGGCATGGAGATGGACAAGCAAAACCGCCCACCACCTCAGACAGCAGAGAAAAAATTAAGCAGTCATGTCTCCTCGCTAAGATAGAATTGGGGATTTTGTCCCTGCAGCCATCACTGAGTTTATTCAGGGTAATGACTATTAACTTACCCTTTCCTCAGTAAGGTTTGAGCTAATTCAGCTGTCTCTCAGCGACAGTTTCAATCTTCGTTTCTTTTCCTGCAGGTACCCACAGATGTTGAGAAATGTCAAGACCGAGTAGAGTGTTTCAATGCTGACCTGAAAGCAGATATGGAGAGATGGCAGAACAACAAAAGACAAGACTTTAGGCAGCTACTCATGGGGATGGCAGATAAAAACATCCAGTACTACGAGAAGGTATGTGGCACTGCTGGAACACTGGCAGGGATAAGAACAGTTAATTTTCCTCTCAGGTGGTGATAATTCTTCAGGAAATCTTCGTGCTGCCTTGAAGAAAAATCTTGGACACATAAATCAGGTCTCTAGTTCCATGGAAGCTGCTCTTTGTCAGCAGCTTAGGGTAATCTGTTGAGTGGCTGGTCACGCTCAAGTGATCTGCATGAGACTAGCAGTCTTTTGCAAGGCAGCCCTGCAACAGCATTTCATCCTGGATGCTTGCCTGTCCTGCATTCTTGAATTGAACAAATTACTGAGCAGCAGGGGTTGATATATTAAACGCTACTAGGCTTATGCATGGTGATATACTTAATCATTTTACCTATTGCTTTTTTCCACGTATAGTTTATAAATTTCTTCCATTGCTAGGTTACCTATCTGTAATATTATGCTCTTCCTTTGCCCCTGCCAATGTCTATCTTGTCAGTAATTCATAACTACTCACACAGAACTTCCTTTACTCTGGTCTCTTCTCTCTCCTGAGACTGCTTGTGGAGGGAGGGATTAAAGACTCCACTGAACATCCAGCAGTGCCCCTACAATTGGCAGTTAAATCTGTACATCTTAGTTTTGCTCTTAGCTGCAACAAGGAGGCTTTTTGGTGGGGAAGTGTCTAATCACTTCAGGATACACAACTAGAAATACTCTCTTCACCCTTAGTACAATCAGCAAGATTAGAAGGAAGATGCTTGACAGCAGTGACTTGTGGATGTAAGAGCTGGTGATGAGTTTGCCCATTTGCGGTGTTTAGTAATATGTATTCTGCAGTCTATATATGTCCAGTTTGACTTCCGGGCTGTACATGATTGAAAGACAGTAATGATATACAGCACAAGAACTGGAGTAAGTGTACATGTCTAGAGAAATGACTCCAATAGCCCGGAAGCTAGATTCCACTTGTATTTTACTATACCAGGTGCTACCAGTTTGTTGGGCAGTGGAGTTGAGTCACAGAGGTGTACTGGCGTACACTGTGTCTCTGAACTACCTTCCCTAAATGCATGGGTTTTTCAAATAAGTTTGCTGGAGGTAGTCTATAATAGCTGCCATTGTGTCCAGACCAACCCTCTCCCACAATCACACTGCAAAGATGTAAATTTCTACTAGAAACAGTGTGTCTGCCTAGCTGAAAGCTGTGGTGTTATTCAGTTTGGAAGAATCTAGCTTGATATTTGAAAATACTGGGTATTCTGATTTTTAGTAGCTTGGGACAGCTGATGACTTTGGAAAGCTTTAATTTGTTTTGTTTGGAAACTGCAGCTATACTTTCTTGCTGTTAGAGATTCTAGTTTTGGGGTTTTTTTCCCCTTCTATAATCTATAGAGACCTGGCTAGCCACTCTGAACTTGCATTCTGTTGGTCTGGAAGGGTTGGTCAAAAGTTGCAAGAATTGATGTACAATCCAGTTTTTAATCTTTACTTCTTTCTTCAGTGCCTTACGGCGTGGGAGTCAATTATACCACTATTGCAAGACAAGCCAGAGACCAAATAAGAAGTACCTTCATGGACAGACTAGCACTTCTATGCTCAGTACCACTAGACATACTGGAACCATATGAAGGACTCCTTTTGTCAAGTTAACTGAAATGCCAGCTGCACTTAAGCTGGAACAGACGCTCTGAAAACTATTTGAATTATTTTCCTCACTTTCTGTGTTTAAACTGGGGTATGTTTCATCTTTTTGAGTTATCTTGAATGGTTCCTTCTTTATCCTATGGAGTGATTGGGGGTTCATAGTGAAAGTGCACGGGGATCTTGATAAAACTTACCTCTTTAGTCTGGAAGGAACTGATGAGTGGAACACTAAAAAGATGAAAATAAAACTCTACTGCAAGGTGCCAAATGACATCTTTATTACCATTCTGTTTTGTTTGCTTAAAAAAATATTATTCCTATGATGCAGTACACTCTAACCAATCCTTATCCCTTTTTTTGGGTGGACAGGGAAAGGCTGGAAATGAATATTTTCTGTTTTGCTGCTGCCCATAAGCTCTCTCTGGATAAAATTGTTTCTGGAGACTTTTCTGTGTGGGAGTTGGGCTGGTCCTAGACAGAACATACCAACACCACCTGCAGGTAGCCTGTGAGGCAAGCATGAACTGTGGTTTTTGTGAGTGTGGCATGCTGTTGGTTCATACTGAGTATCTTTGTTTACCTTGGTGATTATGAAGTAATGTCAGTTGGCTAAAGTTTACTTGTGACTGACTTGGGGATCAAAATTGGCCTAACTGCAGGAGCAAGATGAACAGTGGCCTTTCAAGGCTTATGGGAATGGTGGAAGAAAGCGTGAGTCTTCAGTGTATTTTTTCTAAAGCTAGCTCTGGAAGTTGCATGGTAGAATTCTCTTGGTCCATGCTTTAAAAGTTTGGGGTTTTTTTTCTGAACTAGAGGCACTTTGGGCTTGGTCAGTTAAGGTGCCTGCTGTAGTAAAGGTAGAACTCTGCTTTCTCTCCTCATGTTTTGTTTTTTTTTTTTTTCAGCAGCCAAAAGCCAAAAAGTGTCAAATACTTGCTTACACCAAGCATCATTGTGTGTGAAACTTGCCTTAAACAGGTTGGTGGGCATAGAGAAGTACCCTATTAGCTACACATGGTGTTCATAGCTGTCTCTACTGAACCACACGGCAAGTCTTTTAAGACTACTTTTGGTACAGATCTATTTTCTTAGTAGTTTTTATTGGCCTTTAGAAATGTAACTGATTCTGCAGGTCCCCTTTTTTCCCCTTTCTCTTGCAGTCCAACCTCAAGTAAACGCCTGCTTGGTGTTAATGGCCTTAGGAATGCTGCCGTGATTCCAAGGGTCCCAGAGTCTTGGTTTAACAACATGCAGATAAATCCTTCTTAACCATCCTAAGAGAGGGGTTTTGGAGCTAGTATCAGTGTAATATTGGGATTTGGGTGAATAAATAACTCTGGGCACTTGCTACTGAACTTGAATTATTACTTGATCTCTGTCAATATTCTTGCAAAGAATCTGAGCAGTAATTGAGCATGTGCAACTTCAGTGTTCTCCTGTGTTGACCTACCGGGTACCACTCTGGCTTGGACTTTATTCCTTCATAAACACCAAGTATACCCAAAGCCCCACCTAAAGCTTGGTGGCTTTATATGCTGTCAAAAGCTGTCAAAATGAGTTACTGCAGTAATGTGGTAGCTGTCAGCCTAACGAGATGATGCTCTCTGGATGCAAAAGTCAAGTTTAAGATATTTTAAGAGGTCTTCCTTTTTGACTCAGCCTCCATTGACAGCTCTGTGGTACTAAACAACTATGCTTTTTGGTTTAAGCTCACAGTTTATATACACTTATTTGGTGTAAATGAGAACTCTGCTTTAAGGTGCTGTTAGGTCCAGAATGACAAACTACTCTTGTTGAGCAAGGCAAGTGCTTAAGGGGATCATCTTGAAGCAGTAATCAAGTGTTTTCCTCAATTTTTCCCTTCTAAATTAAGCACTTGCATAACATTCAACAGTAGGACCTTCAGGGTTACGGTCTTCCCTATTTCCCACAGAGATCAACATGCTTTTTTGAGCTGGTTCCTATGTGGTAAATGGAATTTTGTATTTGACTCTGCAACATCACTGGGAGTCAAGCAAAGTGTAATTTGCACTAATATTTGGACAGTCTTCTCTTCACCTTACCAAAAAAAAGTGCAAGATGAGTTGAAAGGATGGTGGGTGTTTTCCTACAGGAGAGTAGGTTTGGTCTGATGCTTTAGAACACCGAGGTCATGTTCCCTCTTAGTTTTATGTCTAGTTTTATGTCAAGCTGAAGTGGGTGTTCATTCTGGGGAATTTAGCAATTGACATCACAGCCACTCATGGGAAGCAGAATGGACAGTGGGGAGTACTAAGTGAAGTTCAAATCAACATGTAACTGTTAAGGCTGGATGTGCTGAAGATCAGCTTAGCTGATGCCACTGATTTTGCAGCATGGTTTTTAAACTAGTCCTCAACCAAAGCATGTTTCGATTTCAGATAAACCCCTTTCTGGCTAAGCTGTTGAAAGACAGGCGTGTTTTGCAGTTCCCTGTTGGAGTATGTGGCTCTGTGACACCTGGAAGTTGATATGGAGGAGAGGTTGGAACATGTACCTCAAGCTGTGGCCACTAAAAAGATTTCTTATATGATCTGGAACACCAAAACCTCTTAAGCCCCTACAAGGGAAGCAGAACTTAACATTCAAGAGAGTCGTCCACTGCAAGCATTGCTGCAGTGTAGGAAGGGTGTGTAGTGGTGGGTCTCTCAGCTCCCCTGGACTATGGAGGAGTGTCTTTACAAAGAGCTGTTGTAAATCTCTAACTGTGGGAGAGGCTGTGAGGTGTGGGGAGGATCCTGACTGTGAGCTTTGGGGCAGCAGTGCCCAACAGGAGAACTACAAAATAGCAGAAAGCTCTGAGTGATGTTTGTAAAGAGTGCGCTTACTTAACTGCTGTTAGTAGGAGGCTGAAATCTGAACTGTTAATGAAACTCTGACATGTTATCCTGTAATCCTTACAGGGTAGGAGTCTCTCCTTTGGATGGCCTGAAGCTTTAGTGTGAAAAGTAAAAGGGGTTGGTAAAGGGAAGCAGGAGCAGTGCAGGGGCTTCATCTTTGAGTACCTTCTTGAGTGTTCAGTTGTTTAAGGTCACCCTCTGCACATGCGCTAAAATAACATCAAAAGTAACTGCACACATGTGGGTCCTTCAGCAATCCTTAAATTAGCCTATTTTTCCTTGTAATCCATAGCCAGACCAAGTTCTTTCTCAGAGGGTGCATAATTCACTGCTGTCCTGGTTACTTCCATGTAATTTCTGGGATGTTTGTTTCTTCTCTGAACTGGCACCAGCACAATAAAGCAAGCACTGAGATCTTGTTTTCATGCTCGGTAATAAACCGTGCATTGTTCATATGTATCCTTACCAGGTTCTGACTCTTGGCAATAAACTGATGTTGAAACATCGTGGCTTTTTCAGGTATCCATTGAAAAATGAAAAGGTAGCCCTAAAGACACGAGCTCTTCTGATGTGAGTTGTATCAAAGAATAAACTATGGATTCTTCACTGAAGTCTACTTGGATTTTTGTCACACTGACGCTTGTGCTAAGGATAAAGTAGTGGGATAAGTGGTAGAAAGAAACCTCTGCAAAGCCTGAGTGGCAGAGGTGGTCCTGCAGAGGTGCTGTGAGGTAGCCTTGCAGCAGTGGCTCTGCATAGCCTGTTCGTGATGCGTATTGCTTCAGGTGTCGGTCCTGCATATGCCAAGGTACACAAGAATTCCCTCCTAGCCCACCAGGGGCTGTTCAGTGTTTTAACAGGAGCCATGCTTTTGTTAAAACTTGCACAACTTAATTGAGTGTGATTAGCGTTGCAGACTGTTTAAAATCCTGGTGCTCCTAACCACTGGGCAAAATTGCATAGACTAAACTAGCTCATTATATGTTCAGCCTTCTTAAGTTCTGAAGGTAGAGCAGTCTTTCCCTTGGTATATTTTTACCACAACAACCAATAAATAGGGAAAATGGGGTCTTTTTTAAGGTAGGGAACTTGCTACTACTTGCCAGGTGTTTGTTTTGGTTTTGGTTTTTTTTTTTTTTTTTGTAAAGTAAAACTGGGGATCACAGGAATAAACTAGCCTTCTGGCAGTGTGAATGTTGCATTTTAAACTTTTTGGGAGTGCTGTTTAACCAATTTTACAGAATAAAATGGCAACGCTTAATTCTGTGCTTAGCTCTTTGGAGTCTTGCTGGGTTATCTGACTTGTACAAGTACTCAGTAATGGACTGGGCTAGTTTTAAGGTTACATGACTAAGGCACAGTACTTATGCAGAAAATAATGCACTTACCAAAAAGGTGTAAGTAGAGCACCCTCATGTAAGTGGCATGCTAAATCTCTAAAGGCCTGGTCGCTGTCCTAGACTACTCTGAAGGCTTTGGTACTCTCTGTTTTGAAGCTAAACCGTTTCCTTAACCCTGCTGCTGGGATGTGTATCCATACCTTCAGATCAAGCAGCAGGATTGGGGCCAGTGCCACATTCCCACTGCACAGGCAGACGGGTTGCAGAGGGGTAGTCTTACAATAGCAAACAGGCAAAGGGCTTTTGTCTTCAGTATATGAAAATAAAGCAGCACTGTCCTTGTTCTCTCTTCCTCTGTGCCTGCATCCCTCTGTCCCTCCTTAAGGTTTGGAGAGTTGGGCCATGCAGGTGAAGGCAAGCTGGCTGTGCGCAGAGGTGGGTCTCATCCCCCTCCTTGTTGAAGATGTCAGTACTGGGGACCAAAACGGTGCTGGCTCATTGCCCAGACTCTTCCACTTTCAACCTTTGTATACCCACTCACCGGAACTGGAGTCACTGTTCATACCATTAAGAACCAAAATGAAAGCTGTGAAAAGACTTGTCTCTGTGTGAATTAGCTGGTAAACAATGTTTTAAAAAAAAAAAAAAATAGGAAGGAGGCTTTTGTTTCCTGCACTCGACCAAATCTGCAACTGTGCTCTTGTTCAGACACGCAGGCTATGAAATGTTGTCTTGCCTTCTGGTGCTGGCATGTTTCTATACCCTTTCATATATCTCTGTATAAATATACTTTGTGCATTGTTTACTATGGAACTAGTATTGATGGAGAAAAACACTTTGAGGTAAAACTGTTTGTAATTCTCTATTAGTGTGTACATTTTTTTAAAATGCACCATTTGTTTACCTCAATTAATTTAATGGAATGGACCAATAAATGTATTAAAAGATGACTCCTTTACCTAGAATATAAAGTTTCATTTTTTGAAGCCTTCGCCGTTGAAATGACGTATGCACTTATTTTACTGAGCTCTCACTATCTTACTGCAGAAGTTCCCTTCCTTAAAATCTTGTTCCACTGCTGATTTAACTAAAAGTCATCTGTCTGTTGCTGTTGTACGTCTGTCATTACTTGAAAGTGAAGCTTGGAGCTGAGAAAAGGTCGCAAGAGTGTGTGTGGGTGTGTAAGGGGGAATGGGTGGCAACAACTTCCTCAGCATAAGGGGTTGCATGGTGAGTAATCAACTTCTGCTTGCTGCATCTCTGGCTTGAACTGAAGCTGCCTGATTTGCCTCCAGATTATTTCAGTTGCTGAAGGGCTTTTAACTTCCCTTTACTTAGTCCAGGAGCTTGGAAGCCACTTAATCCTTGTTAATTCAATTAGCATGTAAGCAGACACATCAGGATCAGCCCTGATCCCTCTGGGGCATGCCAGTCTTTTGAATCATGTTTGGATTTAGCTGGCAATGTCTCATGCCAGTTGCTATATTGTATGAGGTAGGGGTTTCACCCAGCATAAAGCTGGGAGTAACAAGGTGACTATTACCTGGCACCAGTATCCCTACACCTCTGTAAAGCCTGTAGGAGTCATCTGCTGCAGTTACCTGTTCTTAACCTGTTGCAAGAGTAGTACATCCTGGTGGTGTGAGTTGAAAAGGAGGTATCAGCTCTTGAGTCATAGGTGTCCTCACATGAGCTCTGTTAAAGCACTCTCTGGGGACAGTGGGACAATCTCCCAGAATTCAGGGGTGTGAACATCTGTTTAGGAGTGTTTTATTGTAGGGATTACTAGGAAGTGTCTTAATTTTACATTTTTTTTATGGTGGTATTTCTGTATTTAGAGGACTTATACATAGCATTGATCAGCTGGGCTGACACATCTTCTGCACCACTTGGAGAGCAAGCGTGTCCCGCTGGCAACCATGCACAGGTGGCTTGCGGACCCCTGCTTCATCAGCCAGAGTCACAGAACTGTGCTGAGGTTTCTGAATGAACAGACAAGAAGGAACTAATGGAAAACTGATCCTCTGCTTTCCCCTTTCATGATGAATGATGTGTCTAGAAATGCCCTTTTACATTTCTACCCTGCTCTTTTCACTCTACGCTATTGTGAACCAGCCTAGCAGGGAAGCAAAATGCTCTGAAGACTGCTGGTGGGCAATAGCCAGTGCATGTACTCTGCAAGATGATGTACTGCAGAAGTAATGAGGCAAACTTCTTTATCCTGGGTGAGCTCAGTGGCTGAGAGGCCGTGGCACGCTGTGAAGTGGAAACGTAAATGAGATGCTTCCTGTAATAATGGTAACTGCAGGGGACTAATGGTTGGCAAACTGTCCACTTCAGTAGCTCAGAGAGTTGATAAAGACCAAAAGATGCTTTAGCTGGTACAGCCTCTGTCACTCAGTCAGAATCTGAAGGAAGCCGGTGGTCGAGCATTGTTTGATGGCCACAATGCTGTAAAGAGCAATAAAAATGTAGGTTTCATGAGAAGCTAGCAAGCTACTTTATAAAACTACAGTGTGCTTTATCCCCCCGTCAGTTCTTTAGCTTAAACTTTGCTGGGGTGTCTGGAGCTGGCTGAGTGCTTGTGTGATTCCTCCACAGGATCTGCCAGCTTCTCTATAACTTACTCTTGAGTACAAGCAAACACATTGGCATCACTGGTCATCTTTCAGACTTGAAGTTCTAATCCCCATGTTTGTGCTGATAATGGTGCTAACTTCTATTTGGAGGGTGTGTTAAAAAGCAGTTGAGTAGCTAGCAGTGACTCGCTGTTAAACAGCAGGGTTGTGCATGAGAGATGAGTCACTCTTGTGTCTGGAAAACAGGAAAGCAGAGCCAGGGTAACGATGAGTATGAAGTAGCTTTCCCCACACTCGCAGTCCTGCTGACACCAGGGGTCAAATGTGTTTCATGAGCCCAGAAAGCCTTTGGTGCTCTGGACGAGGCAGAGCTGATGGTCTAGGAGCTTTCCGTAGTATTGCTTTTTCTTCCTGTCCAAGTGGTAACACTGAAGTTCAGTATACGTGGTGCCTTTAGAATTTCTACTGTTATTTTTTTTAAAATTACAGCAAAACATGGCAAGAGTTTTGCCTGGGATCAGGTGTTAGCCTGTCCAGTACCTGCTTTGTACCTGACTGAAAATATTGTTGCAGGGATTAAGTAGTGGTATTACCACAATTCACTTTAATTTCATACTGGAAGTCTTGCTGTTTCTAGTAATGCAACATGCTCGAGGGTCTTGGGGAGGGGACAACGGGCAAGGTGAGAACTGGAGTGAGATCCATCAAAAACGGGGTTGCTGTTTCAGCTCTCTCCAAATTAAGCTGGTTTTCTGCTTAAAGCTTGTTTTTGAAATTGTACCTCTCAGTCACTCAGTAGCTGTACCGTTGGGCAAATTCACTGGATCAGAAAAGGAGCTATTTCCTTCACTATGTGGTAATGGTTTCTCTTTGAAAGGAACATCTGAGGGAAACTAAGGTTATTCTTTTCTATCACAATGCGTAAGTAACCTGTAATGGATTTTTTTAAAAATGTTTTACTTTGTGTAGGCTTATTCCCTCAGTCTACTTACTACTATTTTTGCAATATCAAGAACTAAATTTGGGAGAAGGCTCTATCCCCTGGGATTAACAGCTCCTAAACTCTGCCAGATATTCCTCCTACAGCAATTCATGTTACATTAAACAAAAAGAAGATTAAAAACATTGGCTGGATCACTTGCGAGTTTCATTCTTTGAATCTCCTTGATACTTGTCAAATCATTTCTGCAAAATTTTTGTTTCTCATTTTCCATTTTTTTTTCTTTTTGAATTCCTTTTTTTTTTTTTTTTTTTTTCCCACCTGTATTGTACACTTTAGACCTAGAATCAAGAAGTGTGGAGAAAACAGAGCATGTCCTTTTGGTCAAAACCCTTCCTATTCCTTACCTTAAAGGGAGGAGAGTCAGACAGCCAACTAGAAAAGACAAAATGAAACAGAAGCCGCTGTACCAGTTCAGTGTGTTTTGATAGATCTTGTTGTAGAGTGTGGATGTCGCTACTCCCGTGGTGACTAAAGACAATTGCAGCAGGACAAACACTTTACCTGTGAAACAAGAACATAGTTCAGTACTGGGGAGAAAAAAACAGGTCTGGTACCTCCCTGCAGAATCCAGGATCACTGCTGCATGGAAGAGCGATGTGGTCATTGCTTCACAAGTGCCAGACGGCATAAGCTTGCACCTACTGCTGTTCTGGACCAGAATTAAATGACTTTTCCTTCTTTTAGGGAGAGGACCAAAGATCCAACTAGAAAACTGTCTGCTTAAACAGTCTAGATGTTGGGGTAGCTGCTTGGAAAAGCAGCACTAAACTGGACAGTAAGTGCTTCTTTTCGTAGGATGTAGCAAGGTAGTCCTGGGCTAACATCTTCAGGATGGGAGAGATTTTAGGCAGGGTCTGCTTCTGCCCTAGGCCAGAAGAGTGGTCCACTGGATTAAAATAATGCCTGAAATTGGGAGGTGCGTGTGATTTGTGTGATGATTAGGGCAGAGGAAAGGCAGAAACTGAATCCTAGTTGAACTGGCTTTTTTGCTGAAGTGCAGTCTTCTGTTTCTGCCATGGTAAATGGGGGAAGGGGAAGTAACCCAGCCATGCCGGCACATGCAAACCAGGAGCAAGGTCAGGGTTGTGCACTGAGTTTGCTGCCCCAGCAGCCCTCTCCAGCTGCACAGCACCAGCGGCCACCACCGAAGGAGACAACGCTGCTATCAGGAGGCGAGGGCTGCTCTGCTGCGTGGTCCTGCTCAAGAGCTGGTATGCCGCTGTAATCAGGCGCAGCCTGCATGGCTCATGGTGGAGGTTAAAAACAACATTATGATTAATAAGAATGATCAATTTGGGGTGTGAGCTGCGCTATTTGTGGCAGGTAGGTGAGTTTGCTACAGAGCACATTGAGGAGCACAAGCAGTAGGAATGAACTGGTGACAGAGCGATGTTGTGCTCGTGCGGCAGAATGGAAAAGGATGCAAAAGATGGCTGTGGGAACACATTTGGAGGAGGCACGAGCAGTTGTGGGCCTGAGGTGCTATTTGAATGCACCGTCGGTCCTGTCTGTTGTGCCTAAATCCAGTTCATTGAGGTAAAAATGGCAGCCCTCAATACAGTGTTTTAAAATACATATATTTTACTATTTTCTAATACAAATTTTAATAGAAAAGATTTTCTGCTCCTGTTTACCAAAAAGGGTCAATTTTTATGCAAAGCTTATCCTTTGTTAGTTAAATCATGGTCTGAGAGGAACAAATTGCCAGGTAAAACTTGGAGACATATTTACAGAGCATAACTGAAAAAAGATGAAAGAAATACATCCTTCCCAAAACTGGAAGCAAAAGAAGCCAAATATAAGTGGTCTATCCCAGTGCTTC